>JALLOT010000768.1:0-17872 GCA_036939595.1 Thalassiosira livingstoniorum
ACATTTTGTAACTTTTCAGGTAAGTTACAACACGTTACTTTTTTGTACGCAAATAGAACTGGAACTAAACAATTCAATCATGAACCTACCTATTTTTTAAGCTTGCAAGGTGCCCATGTTTTCAATTGATTGTACTACTTTAAAAATGAGACGCATCCAATCTTTGCAGAAAAGAGTTTTGCACAGAGTTAGGGTTAGCGTTAGGGGTGTACATGAATCATTGTGGTTACAACAATAACAATGAATTAGTCACTTTTGCAAAAAGACTACAACTTGATGAAAAAGGTGGTCTCTTTATTAAAGTGTTTGAGCTTCTTTCCAAAGTTACCCCATACAAACCACAGACATTTAAACTAGCAGCCTCTGAGGAATTTTTGAATGACAATATCAATATCAACTTAGAAAATTACACTAGAAAACTAGGTAGAGCATAACTTTTGTCTTTCTTTTGCATACACAAAGCGCACAGCAATGGCAAACAGGGCCATAAATACACAGTATCATCTAAACAGAGCATAGGGAATTGATCAGCACATGATCAACTTCCACAACTACTATTTGTACTTGACTTTCTGTTTGTAACGTAATTCAGGTTCACTCGGGGTATCCGGGTTGGATGATGAAGGCTGAGTAACCCTACGATAAGGGTTAAGCCTTGGAGAAGTGCGGCACCTGGGCTGACCCTGTTGGGGAATGAAAGAGGTGAGATTGCCACGTTGACACCTCACTTCTGAGTGCATAAGACGTCGACGGTCTGTCAGAACAAGACGGCGAGCATGAATGTCCGCCTCCTTAGCAGCCTCCATTTCTGCAACCCAAAAATCAAGATCAGAAGCACTCCCATCCATAAGACTATCAAAATCTACATCGAGTAAGTCTCTATGATCCTCTAGGAGATCCATCGGATCTGTCATCGCAAGCTCCTTGGTTCTGTCAATAAGCTCCTGAAGTTGCTTCACATTCTTCTGTCCAGAGACTTGATGGTGAACCATTTGGTTACAAAAGCACCATTGTGCATGTGAGGTCTTAAGGAGTCGTGCAACAAGCTGATTCAACCATTTGCGGGCACTACTCTTAAGTTGACAGGCCTCTACATCCAAAAGTCTTGATTGATAGAACAGACGAGACACCCTGCCCTCCAGCAGTGCATCCCACCCCAGTTTGTCTTGAGACCGGGCCAGAGCAGAGACGTCACTAAATTGAGGGACACAAGAGAGCATGGACTTGGTCCCACGGGCCCGTAGGAACAGAATATGAGTAGTACGCAGGGCAGAGGATGTGCGGGTAGAGGAATTTTTGAATGACAATCTATGTCAGATTTTGAGAATGTCTTCAGATGTGTAAACATTTTAACAAATTTTGTCTTAAAATGTTTTGTTTTCTTTTTTGCAGGAGTTATTTATGTTCTGAAAGCAAAAGATCATTACTATTCAAAAAAAGAGGTCTATAAAAATCGGGATAATTGTTCAATCAAATCAAACATCTAGTGGAAGCAGAGCTGGATGCATGGAACAAAATTAACTATGATAATGCAGTAGAAAAATTTTACAAAGAATTGGAGATATACCCAAATCATCAAAAATATTTCAAAACTTTCTTAGATAGACCAGAAACCAGAGGTACATAATAGACGAGGTAGCCGACGGGAATCGTGTCTCCATAACATAAGATTGCTCTCTGAAAACGTGTTGGAACACGTGAAGGATCGAATTTTGATCCGGATAGGAATCAGTGGATTTTACAGAGATTTGGTATATTGGATATGAGAATTTGGTACTAACATCAATTTCCTACCTAGAAATTTGACAAGGAGAAGAGGAATTAAAATTTCATTCTTTTTTTGAATTTTTGAATTCTGTCGTACGAAAAAAAGGTAAATAGGAATTAAGTACTTTAAAGATTGGCGAGTCAAAAGAGAATCTATGCCAATTTGAAAATGATGACTCAAATGACGTATTTGAATATCAATGTAATCAGGCATAATCATCGACAGAAGAGCTGCATCCAACAAGAGGTATTTCAAAAAATTGTACCCTTTTCCGTGATCTAGGATAAACTAGGATATCATTTTTGAAAGGAATGAATCGTTGACTTTCCTTATTTCGAGATAGATATTATTGAGTTCCTACATGAGAAAAAATTTAAAATGTGTTTTGCTTCTTCTCATTCTTTGACATTCTCGAATGATACCTCAACAGCATTTCCGGTACCAGTATAGAGATCTACGTGGGAATTCAAGCAGAGGGAGCTTCATAATTCCGACTTGTTTTTAGCAGCTTCTACCTCGTCGGCTACCTCGTCTATTATGTACCTCTGCCAGAAACTGTGGCCAGGTATGTCATCAACAATGTTAGAGAAATTATTGGTTGGGTGTCCAGTGTGGCTCCAGATCAGAATCATTCCAGCAATGAAAAATATTTCAGTATGAAAGAAGATGGGATAGTTGACATTGAAAATCATCTTTTTACTCTTACATTGGCAAGGAGATAGGATCAATGGGAATATTATGACTTCTTCAAACAGTTTGTCATCAGCAAGAAGGAGATCAGACAGATCCACCAGTAAACCATCCCAAAAAACAGTTTCTTGTTTGTAGGTGTTGCTGTATGTTCTCATAATATTTCTGTAGGTTCTTTTGTAAATTTTTGTAAAATTTTTGTTTGTTTGTTTGTAGATTTTCTTTTGTAAATGTTTTTGTAGTGTTTATGCTATTTTTTTAGAATATTTTATGCATCATTTTGTGAGTTATTTTATGGATTTATTCTTGTGTAATTGTTTCATTGCATAGGTATTTGAGCCAGGGCATGATGACTCAATGTCACACTTGTTGGAACTAGGACTTTGTCATTTCACCTTAATTTTATAGCTGAGTATCCACTTAGAAAACACACATAGAGCTAAATTGACTATTTTCAAGAAAATTCAATTCAAAAGAACATATGCCACTCAGAGTTAGATGTTTACCACTTATGACAATTGACCACTTAAAAGTGTACACAGGAAAAAGTTGACCTTTTTGCTTTGTAATTGTTTTTTTTTGTAAAATAGGCTTTATCGAACTTAGTAAACAATTCATTTTAGCCGCTAGTACATCATTAATAGCAGTGAAATGATATACCTTATCAAAAGCAATCCCACACCCGAGCTTATCCAATTTTGTAACTGTGTTTTTAGCTTATCTGCTGTAGATAATTGTGCATGATTAATGAATAATATCTTACTACTTACATTTGCATTATGTCTTCGTAGTTGTATTTTCTGTAGATATAGATGTCTTTCAGAATAAGATGCTAATTATATGGTGAAAGTAATGTTTGAGAACAACAAATGTCACAAAGAACCATATGATTATTGTGCATTGCAAACAATCTCTTGAAAGTGAACTCAGATATAGAGTGATTTTCTTTGTTTGCTATGCCATTTACATGAAATCTAGTATTTATTGAACTTAAACAGCTGATTGCAGTCCCTGACATACAGCCAACATAAAAAATCATACACTTAGACTTGGCACATTTGCAGGACTTTTGCAAGTTTTATTATCTATTTTACTATTTTCTTTGCCATTGTAATCTTCGTGGGTACTTTTGTAGGTTTTGTTTTAGGACAGTCTTATAAACCTTGATTCATTTTGAAACATAGCAAAAGAAGTTTATTTTTATACAGCACCAGTACGACAAAATTGCAAGTATTTTTTTGCGAGAATTGCTTATTGTGATATGCATTTAAAGGCTCAACTTTAGCGTGTCCTAACCGGGACAAGGGCACTGAAAAGATTTTGTTGCATGAGAGCAACTGTTTGATGCTTGTCAAAAATACACAGATTATGAATATAAGATTCTTTGATGACACTTAAACTCTGGTTCATTTGACGAAGCTGTTCCAAATTCCTTTTAGAAATTGTGCTTCTAGTAGTAGAATATCCACCTATGCAATGCCAGCTTGAGCAGATTGAAAGTTGTTGAAAACTAAAAAAGTTAAACATCCAAACTCAACCACAACATTTGAATCTGGAGATCTACTTATGCTGTGTGAAGTGATCATTTGTTTTAGTTACAGCAATTGTAATGCAAACTCACGACATTGCACGAAATCTAGCCTGCACCAATATTGTCCATTTCCAATAGTGCATGCAAAATCCAGGTTTCCAAATTGGTCAAGAGTTAAAGCTGCACCAATTCTGTTGTTTTTTTTTCATTTTTACACAAAAGTTAAAAGGAAATTAAATACGCTGTACCTCTTTCGATGCTGTTATCTGATTCACCCCGTACGTACAACACTTCATTTTCTGTAAACAACCAGGAAAATCCCTTACTTCTTGTCGCATAGTAGATGAGCATTACTAGTTTTGAAGACTTCATAATATTTTAACCAAACATTTATTATTATTCACTGTACATTGATAATTATATAATTCTCTGTCTCTTTCGTAAGAGACGCGGCATGCATCTCATTTCGTTTGTTCTACAACTGTTGATAGAGCACCCCCCAGCTCAAATTATTGTTATTTGGTCAAGTCCCCGCAAATCTCTCAGCGTTTTGAGACTTAATGGTTTAAGATGATTTTCCTTCCTTGCTTAGATCGTGCCTTGTAAACAAACTTTCTTGTTGCTTTCTTGCAATATCATTGAGTATCGTCATTTCCCGATCTATCCCGAAGAAGACGAAGTATACAACTCCACCTCCACCGTAACCCCGTATTCCTTCACTGTCTTATCTGCAACATGCTCTTCATACCCCTGCTCTTCGCACGTCCCTTTCTTAGTCCACCATAACGCCGGTCGATAAATGAGATGGGGGATGCAGAGTTGAGCACACATGCTTTGACCATTGTTGAACCAATCTTGATCTCCATCTTGAAGTGCTCGTCGGAAGATGTTCTCCATGTCATTGGTTGCTGGACTCGTGTCTCTTTGCTCCTCAAAGAGAGACCTTCCCCCGGAATTGTATCCGCCAGCGTACTTCTCAACATACTCCTGAACTTGATCGGAATACACCAAACCACACCCGGTCAAGTAGGGATGGACATACCTCTCGTGGGGCTTGGGTATTTGAAACCCAATCAAGGAATAGAGTGTAAAATACAATATTCCAATCACGTAGACGTAAATCCAACGGATGGACATGGAGGACTTCTTCTTTGGCACTTTGGTGGGGTCGGCATTGGCACCACCTTGGGGATGGCTGCTCCTCGGAGAGGGCACGAAAGAATCATCATTCGACAGGGTGTACGAGACATCCACTTCGGCCGTATTATCGACAGTGTAGGATTGACTCCCCGAAGGACCCGATAAGGTATCCGCATGAGCCTCCGCATAAACATCATCGGCCTGGAATGTCCTATCCGGTTCCTTCTTGAACAAACACCACGCCGTGACTATTCCCATCGCATATCCTCCCAAAAGTACAATCCACGAATCGTACGGAAACAGTGGCCCACAGGCGAAGAATAACGTAGTCAATGTGAAGCAAGTCGGCGTGGGATAATTGGCATTGAGCCACGGGCAATTCTTCTGCAACGTGGTGGAAAAGGAATTGAGACCGAGTGCCAATGCCAATGCGGAACAGGAGGCACCTCCCCCAAAGGCTATGCCGCGGGACGTTTGTCCGAACCAATAGTTATCTGTGCCACCAATACATGCGTACATCAAATTCATGCCCATGGAAATCATACCCACAACTAGTAGATAATGCCAATGGGGATGACTGTTCTCCACCAATGCCTTTTCCAACTGAGTGGCATTTTTGGAAATGGAATACACCACCAATAACCAAGTGGCAATGCCACTGCATAGGAAGTTGGAAGTAAGTAGTCGAAAGTGTTGCACGTAATCCACTACCAGTGTAGGATTCAATATTCCAAAGGAAGATAGGCCAATGGCACTCGGTCCAAATGTAGGGTTGTACAAAGGATGGGTGAATCCTTCTTTGCACAACATGAGCAGGAAGTAGATAGTGGTGGTGACGAGATATCCTGCGGTGTATGGGTGGTGTTGGTATTGAGTGAAGCTTGTGGTCAAAAGACGTTGATGGAACTGATTCAAATAATACGTCGTGGGGAGTCTGGATGTCGTTTTGCCTCGTCGTTTGTCTCGATGGGATCGTCTCTTGTGTTTGGGATGGTCAAAGGTATCTTCGTCATAGCTGAAACTTTCGGAAACACTTTCAAAACTGCTTTCGTACCGACTGGAGTCCATGGTGCTCTGACTCATGGGACTGAGTTCCGCTGGACCCGCATATTCTTGCTTGCCGTCCTTGCCTTGGGGTCCAACCATGGCAACTTCACCCACATTGACAACTCTATCTTTCTTCTCTCGAATTTTCTTTGCGGCACTCTTGAGCAACCAAATGAAACCAGCACCAAGAACCAAACTAAAGAGGAAGGCCGCCACAGAAGGACGCTTGTTACCGACAACTACATCCTCTTTGACAATGGGTGCGGCCCATTCTTCAAATCCATCCTCTAGCAGTGGATAATACAAGCCAAAGGAGCAGTGACCTTCGGAATCAATGAGGAAAAAGTCGACATTGTGGTGTTTGGCTTGAGTTTGCTCGATGGAGGAGGTTATTTGAGAGTACCACATGGATTGGAGATCTTGGCCGTTATTGTTATTGAGCTGACGGGATGTGGTGTTGTACAAACCGTGCACGCTAAGAAGCTTTCTTTGGTGCGGAGTGTCTTCCATCAGTTTGGATTTCAAGGATCGTCCTCCACCTCCGTAGTTATAGTCCGCATTGTCGTTGACATCCTCACCATCCTCGTTATCGCCTTCCTCACCGTCTTGATTGTAGTTATACCCATTCTGATAGGCATTCTCCTGATCATAACCGTAGCCATTCCCATCATCCCCATTACCATTCCCATCATCGTTGTAACCGTACCCATAATCCCCATACTCCTCCCCATCCCCCAACATGTACTCATAATACATCAAACTAATCGGATCGTACGTATGACTCACAAACCCCCATTGATCCCCATTGCTCCCCCTCTTCAAAATATGATGCCACAACAAATCGGGATAACTCTCATCGTACTTGTATTTGTTGTAATTGAAGCGAATCTTCTTCATGATGGTATTGACATTCCAGTTGGGGAGGCCGTTGTAGAGAAAGTTGGTGGGGGTGAGGTAGACGGGAGAGTCGAGGATGGTGGCGATGGAGATGGCTCGGGGGAGGGGTCCTCCTCCTCCCTTGGATGGGCGGAACGAAGGAAAGAGTGAGATTTTTGCATCTTTGATTCGACGAGTAGAACGATTTCCGTAATTGTGCCACGAGCAAAGGTTCCCACTTGTTCAGGCGAGTTCTTCATGTCACATGGCAATCGGCAGAACTCTGTGTGAATTTCAATTCCGCGGCAACAGTAGCATGCAAGCAACAAAATCTCCCTTAAGGCCAAATTCAATGACTGATTTCTACAGTGCCTCAATCAATACCATGTCAAAACAACAACTTTTAGGCCAACTTCATGACCTAATTAAAAGATCCCATCTACTCTGAGCATGCCTCAGTCGCTCGCCAATCATTCCAACTCAGCCAACTCATCGCACTCACCTTCAAGAATGTATTGTAATGCTTATTAATCAAATCGTACGCCACCGGCACCGCCGTCCCTCCCGCCGAACACCCCGTCAAAAAAACGTGCGTCGGATTGGGAAAGTTTTGAAACACCCATTGCAGCGTTCGATGGAGATTGTGTGCTCCTACGTGATTTACGACATTGCCGTTGTTGCCATTGCCGTTGTAGTTGTTGTAGTTGTTGCCGTTGTTGTAGTTGTTGCCGTTGTACCCCCCATCATCATTGCCATCCCCATAATACACACCCGGAGCATCCCCCAAATGCACATCCTGCGTACAATACGGAACCACAATCGTCGTATACTCCCGAAAATCCACCCCTCCCACCTTCTTCGCACACAACATACTCAACGGCGTATCATTATCCCCATTGAACGCATACTCAATCTCACTGCAGCTCCTCCCCACAAACTGATCAAAATACTCCGGAATCCCCAACACCCCCATCTCCCTCTGCACCCCACACGTCTCCCCATTCCAACACGCCCCTCCCCCCTGAAACTCAATCAGAATCTTTCGATCGTTCAACACCGTCAACGGGGGGCGAGACACGTAGAACGTAAAGGGAGTCCCGTCCCCGCATTGGGGTTGGCCGAGGGGGGCGTATTCCCCATTGGGGAGGGTGTAGTGCGCGGGACAGAGGGAGTGGAATTGATTGGGGGTGAGGGAGGAGAGTTTGGTGGTTTGGGCGGGGAGGGAGGTGGTGGGGCAGTGGGTGGAGGAGGGGTGTTGGCGGTTCATTTTGGGGGATTGGTTTGTGGCTATCTTGTACAATATGCAGTTTCTTCCGTTGACGTTACTTGTGGAGTGGAATTAGTTAGAGCCACGGCATGGGGCAGATGCCATGGTTCATGTGATTGAGATTCCACAACTCAGGCAGAAGCAAAAATGGAGTTGGATGTTGGATTGAGACTGCAGCGTATTTTTAGGTATTTTTACTTGAGATGATTGTTTTTCAGAATCCTTTTTAAACACCTTACTTAGTGAAAAAGGTGCACTACTACATAATGTACATATCTACCAAGCAACTAACAGAGTAACTCTCTCTACAATGGAGAGTGTGAGAACTCCAACGCGAGAGGGAGAGGATCATCCATCAACCAGGGACGGAGAACCAGGGTCAACCGGGGGACCACAGGGGCAACTACTATTGGTATTGGTATCTTGTACCTTACCATAATAACAGATCGTCGTTGATCATCGCAAAAAATAATGAACCACCGACCCCGCCCGCCAAGTTCTTAGTTTAGTAATGTAAGTATTGTAATATACTCCTACTACTTATTACCTACTAACAAACTAGTAGTACTACTTCTTACTAAGCACATAATTAATATTATTATCTCAATGTAAATACTTACATACATTCAAAAAAAATGTGAGAAGGGGCTCCAAAATATTACTACTATTATTATGGTATGGTACAATATGGTACGAATAGTAAAATATCATTACTCCTACTTAAAATTAAAGTAAGTATTCTATGCTCGCTGTACCTACTCTAAAACAAAAAATATTCGTATTCTCTAGTATAGAAATCAAGTTACGAGAAAGAAGAAAGCCAAATTTTCTTATTTATCATGTTCGTGCACCAAAATCAAAGAAAAACAAAAATCTATTTTTTATTGACTTATTACTCCTATACACTAATTATGAGGGTTATTAACGGCTAAAACGATTAGTGGCGAAAAAAATGCTAAAACGAGCCCTTATTTTCTTAATGGCTAAAAAAATGCTAAAACAGTCATTACCCGAAATTAATTAATTTTCCAAAACAGTACCTTATTTATTTTTATTTCTCCAGAATTTTTGCCTTTTTTTTAATCCAGCGACCAATGACAATCTTGAATATAGTACAGGTATGTAGTATTGTACTACAGTATGGTATTACACTACAACGTATGTAGGCAGTAGGGGAATAAAAAATACAACTAATACTAATACTAGTACTCTAGGTAATGCGCTCGACCAATAATAATACTACTAATAATTGTTAGGAGTAGTTAGCTAAGGTATGTAGCTGCTAGAGCTAGAGAGAGGTAGTATAATATAATATATAGTACAAGACCTATTTACTCTACAACAATAAGTACGAGTAAGTACAATAGTAGATTATTTTAGACCATGGCTATCTCATGCAGCCAGCGAGCAGCCAGCGCCATTTCCATCACTTTCCATGCTCCTTGTTCTATGCCCCCCTTTTCATTTCAGTACCAACTTCCACAGTTGGGACTTCCTACATGATATTTCACTGTAGGATTCTGATAATCCATTGACACAAGGTGGATTGTTGCTTTTTTTTTCTTTCTGTCTTTGTTGAGATGGAAACCAGCAATGCTGTTTCATACAACATGGAAAAATAGTAACAATAAAATGCTAATAATTACTCCTAAGTACTAGTCTACTGCTCTAGCTGTGCACTAAACTGCACATTTCCAGCTTCTCATGCCTGCATGTACTTAGAACTATTTTTAGTTATAAGGTAGTATGTAACAACATTAGAAGTCTACGTACAAACGGGCAATGATGATGTTGCCGCGAGACCACCACAGCCACGAGACCGACCGCACGCCGCAATTGACCCCGCTTCCCACGATCGTGGCTGCCGTCGTCGCGACGACCACTGCCGTCATCGTGGGCATCGCTGCAATCGTCTCACCCTCAAGCCGTAACCAACTCGCAATCAACCCGCTCCCCACGCCCCACGGGATGACAAACCCCCCACAACAGCTATGCCATGATCGGTTGTGGCGCAATCATCCCCGCCCAAAATGCAGCATCGTCTCGCGTCCAGCGGCGCCACCGACGACCGCAATCCACAATCCGACGAAGCAATCAACGCTAGCTGCAACGACAGCCATGTTCGATCGATCCCCAACAGCCGCGATCGTCTGCCCACCGCATCCTTGCAGCCCCCAGCATCGAAAGCCGACATCGTTGCCACTTCCATGACGGAAGTGATGCTACGAATGCCGCAATCATAGTCGCCGCCCGACGCCACAATCATCAAACGCCGCAACGCAAACTTTTCGACACGACATCCGCAATAGTTCCCCCCCCACGAGAGCCGCAATCCCCCGTCCAACACCCACAAAATCACAAGCTGAGATCGTCGCCTCCAAAAAGGGGCAGCCTCCAGGCACTCACCTCAATGCCATCATTGTTTATTCTTTCAGTTGTAGTGTGAACTGAATTATTATTTTGTGGAAAATGACAATAATATGTACCATACAATACCATTTCTACTATGTATTTTTTATTGTACTGTGGTAGGTAGGAGTAGGTAGGAGTAGGTAGGAGTAGGTCTCTAGGTATGTAGGTACATATACATACTACATATTATGTAGAAAAAAAGTGTGTGTCGCTGATTCTCAAAAAAATATTTTATTTAAATTTATTTATTTATTTTCTGAAAAAGCGAAAAATATGAATGAAAAAATTAAAATGACTGTTTTAGCATGTTTTAGTCGTTAAGAAATTAAAGGCCTGATAAAGGCCCGTTTTAGCATTTTTTTAGCCATTAAGCGTTTTAGCCGTTAAGAACCCTCAATATTATAATATTATAATATTATCATGTTTGTTCTTGGTTGAATCCCAGATCAACATGGCATGTTTTATCTCATGCATGATCCGATCATTCTATTTTAAAATAAAATGTAGGTACCATAGGTAGTAGGTACAGGTAGGTATTGTACAAAATATAGTACAAAGGTTTACTTAGTATTGTAGTTCTCGTAGATTTTTTTTGAACTTTTTGGTTGCATCACTTTGCATCACATATTATTTTTTGTTTGTTATGAACAACATGTTTGTGAAGATGGATCGAATGGACAAAACTAAATACCCATGGATCAGAAGCAAAGAATTGCAGCCGTCAATGACGCAAAAAGTCCTCGCGGACGGCGAACTGCGACACATGCTACAAGAAGAGTTAGATGCATCAGGAGTCGTGACAGCTTCGGGATACAAAGCTGTTTTGCAAAAGTTTCTTCTCAGTGAAGCCGTGTCAAGTAAATTTGGACAAGAAGAAAATTCCAACGAAGAGAATGAAGTATCAAATGTAGAGAGGTGCTTATCAAGAATGTTCAGCGCGAGAAATGATATGAATGATTCGCCAGGGTCTTCGTTGGTAAACTCTTTAAATAGTACATGCGAGCAAGGTGTGCCAGAAAATATCGAGAATTCACCAATACAAGATGATGAGTGTCTTGAGCAATCGCAAAGTACATCAGGGACTGGTCAAACATTCTTTGAAAAATTCTCGGAGTCATCTTCTGCGTTTCAAGAATCTTTGTCTAATTTTTTCAGGTTCGAAGACGAGTTAGATATCAAAGAAGCAAAAAAGAGCACACCCAGAAAGAGAAACATTGCGCCTCGACGACGGGGTTCCATGGTATCTCCGGTTGAAGAACCTCCAGTGGGAAGGAGACCTGCATTGTCAAATATGGGGAGTGATCGTTCATTGGCTATGGGTGATGTATTTACAACTTCAAATGATAAATAAAACCAAAAGTTGTCGGTGGGTACGTCTCTCGAATCACAGCAGACGGGCAAAACAATTTTTGGGAGCTCGTTTTTTTAAAAAGTTGTAGTAGTGTAAAATATTTTTCATCAACACGTTGACTAGTAATTAATAGCTATCATTTATTGTCTAAAACACTGCAATAGCAACCTCTTAGTGTAAGAAGTCTATTTTCATGAACGACGATTGATCCTTAAAAGCAACCGTGCATTTGATGCAATGACAATCTCTTATATCTCCGTGCACGAGCTCAGCACAGAAAGGATCATGGTCGACTGTAGTATGGTTTTCTGGCTACATTAGTACCTAACCAGCTTTTGGGACGGGTACGTCCTTATAAAACTCGGGTCTCTCAGCAACTCCATACACCGGATCGTTCGCTGGGTCTGATTCTACAATTTCATAAGGGGGCAGGCCGCCGCCATGGACCTTAGCCAGCAGTTCGGCGCAGTCGCTTGACAGATGGCGCAAATAGACACGCTTTCCTGCCTTGCCATACCTTCACAAAAAAATCAAAATCGAAGTTAAAAGAAAGAACCAAATTGTTTTAAAAATGGAGAGTCACGACCACAGACAAGCAATCACATAGCCGAACGAATAGAAATAGACATCTCTTACCTATCAGCCAAATCATTGATAGCCTCTAAAGCCGAATGATCAAAAACCCTCGACTGAGTAAAATCGATCACAACGTTCTCAGGGTCATCCTTCACACGAAACAGTTGCGAAAATTGCCGCGCCGACCCAAAAAATAAAGGTCCATTTACATTGTATGACTTAATATCCGACAAACGAGGTCCACCATCAGGCAAATCTAACACGGTGTTCGAGACAGTCGCCGATATAGTAGTAGATTGCTTCCATGCAAACCCCAAAGCCGACGTAATTGTCCCAACTAGCACAGCCTTTGCCAAATCATCTTTCACTGTCACAATGGACACAAGCAAAATAATGAAATAATCCAACGTCGGTATCTTCCCTAACAAACGAAGGGAACTCCACGAAAACGTTGATTGGCACACTAGCAACATGACACCTGCCAAGGCCACGATGGGCAATTGCCCCAAGAGGGGGGCAAAGCTTACAATCCCCAACGCTAAAAAGATGGCCATGGACATGCCCGATAGTCGGCTGATGCCTCCTCCACTTTGAGCATTGATGAGAGACTGACCAATAAGGGCACAACCACCAATTCCCCCCGTGAGACCAGATGCTACATTGCCAATGCCTTGTCCAATAACTTCACGTTTGGTTGAGCCTCGTTTTCCATCGTCGATAATTCCGTCTAATAGTTGGAGAGTAAGCAAGGATTCAATCGATCCCACTGCCGCCATGGTAACGGCAAAGGGCAAAATAATCTTCAACGTCTCAAGAGGAGTATTCAGAAACGGAGTCCAAAAGGAGGAAGGCAATCCTAATTTTGGAAGAATGGCCAGCCCTCCACGAAAAGTTTCAGAACCAGCCACATCTGCCAATGTCTTCACTGGCCAATTAAAAAACCGTGCAACTGCCGCCGACAAAACTACCCCACCCAGGGTAGGTGGAATGGTTTTCGCCGCTTCCACCTTTTCTTGCAATTTCGGAATACCAAACCTTACCAATGCCATGGTGAGCAATGCACAACCGTAAGTAGCCCTCCCCTCTGGACTCAACAATGAAAGGAACTTGCCCGTCTCGCCTTTGAAGTGTGCCAATTGGGCATTAAACATTACAAGAGTCAACCCATTCACAAACCCCACCATCACTGGATGCGGCACCAATCGAATTAATTTCCCCAGACCCAAAGTCCCCGCAATAATTTGTAAAATTCCCGCCAAAAAGGCACACCCCGCCAAATATCCCCCGCCCAGTGCCCCACCCCCCATTTTGGCACAGAGTCCCGCCACTACCACGGAACACGCCCCGCTGGCGGAAGAACAAATGCCGGCCCTGCCGCCAAATGCCGCGGCGAAGAACCCGAGAACCACCGTGGTCCAAAGTCCGACGAGAGGACTGACTCCGGCGACGAACGAGAAGGAGACTGCCTCTGGTACCATTGCCAGTGAGACGGCGAGGCCGGAGGTCAAAGCCGTGACATAGGTGGTTCGTAGGGTTGGATTGGAGAGGTCTAATTTTGTCGCGAGTGACGTTGCCAAAAGTTTGGCGTTGGTTACAATGCTTAATTGCGATGAGGGTTTGATGGAATTGGAACCATTTTCATTAACACAATTTGTACCCGTGCTTGACAATTGTCTCGCAGTACTGCTGATGGTGCCAGCGTTAGTGGTGGTGGTGGTGGCGGCGGCGCTGCTGCTGGCATCGGATCTTGATTTGTCAAAGAGGCTTTTGGGAGGGCGACTGTTGGGGATTGGAAGTGCCGGATGGGCAAAGCACCACACATGGCTTGTCGTCAAGGATAAGATGAGGGGGAGGGAGATTCTAGGCATTGTTGCCATTGTTCTTGATTTGGTTTTTGTCATGGTTTATGGTTCATGGTTCATGGATGATTCATGAAAGACACATGGTTCACGTTCATGGTGGATGGAGTTTGATACCATACATACCATACCAATAGTATTGTACTTACGTGATATAGTACTCCTAGTAGTAGGTATAGTACCTACGTACTTGCGTGCACGTATTCTGGGCCCGTAGAAAAATATGCGTAAAAAATGGATTTGTTGTATTTTTACGACATACTTAACCTATTTACCGTTTGCTAGCGAAATTATCACGGTGGGGCCTTCAAATGTGAACATATGAGATTTTCAAAGTGGATGGTTCAATTTGATGAAGAGATGAAATTGGGAATTCATGAAAATGTTTCAAATAATTTTCAAATTTTATTACATTTTTCATGACAGATAGAAATATGGGTAGTAATAATTTAACTCATTTAAATGATTTCCCGCAAAACTTGAGTATTTGAATTTCATTGTTCCTGTCAAATGAGAAGGTCAGGCGGTATGGGACGAGCCTCTGACATACTCATAGGTGAAGGTGTCATACCGCCTGACCTTCTCATTTGGGGTTTAGTGGGTCTCTACAGCGTGTCTTCACAACCAATTTTCCGCGTAAAATCCCATGGTGAAAATTTCAAAAAAGGCCCCTCATCTCCCCTCATAATTCACCCCCCGCCCTACTAATCCAGAATACGTGCACTCCTTGCTAGCAAGCACCAAGCACGGAAGGCCAACATGGAAATACATCGACGGACTCGTCCTTCTTCCAACTCCAGAAACAGCAACAACGGGCCTGACAGTGAACCAAACAAATACCTTAAACAGCCATCAAAGTCCCCCCAACCCGTTGGACGAATTTCTGCGCCACATTCATCTAACTCCAGGCCATACTCACCATGCGCACCATCCATTAGGACCATGGCCGATGCCATCCTCCTGCGATGTATTCAATTGCTGCTCACCGTGACAGCTGCTTGGTTTTTATATTTAGTGATTTCAATTAACTATTCTAAATCGGGTCTAGATTCATATGTCGAGGACGATGGGGGTGCTGTTTCTAGTTACTTGGATAATGTGGGTGCTAGCTTTGGAGACAGTTTTGTTGGGAATTCCATTGGTGCTAATGACGGAAGTGTCCGAGGACAAGCAGACCCAAACCCAGAAAATTCAGCACTATCAAACTCAATACCAAACCTGCTCTCAAACCCAAAAGTTGATCCTACAGCCATAGCAAAAGCTAAAGAAGAAATATCCCGCTTGCGAGAAGAATTCCATTTTCGCTACGGAGGAAAAGATGAATCTTTGGCCATGTTGAAACGCGGTCTGCGCACGTTTGAAACTAAACAAAAAAGCACCTCGAAAGAGAACTCTGTGCATTTTACTGCTCTTCGATTATTGCGTTCTATTCTACAACACGAGGTATTGCGTTCTCAAAACTCGCCACAAACACAACAATCAAATCAACCACAATTCATCATGGCATTTGGAGGGTACTCCGTAACAGTTGGAAGAGGAAATCATTTCTCCCAATCGTTCCCATTCGTCATGCATTCCCTCCTTTCACCCATTCTGTCCCTACAACCATTGGGTATTGAGTTGGTGGTACGCAATTCAGCCATTGGAGGAATACCAAGTTTTCCGTACGGGTGGTGCTTACCGAACTTTTTAGGAGGCGATGCCGATAGCGTGAGTTGGGATTATGGCATGAATGAGGGCAGTGGCGCCGGGGGACTGGAGAGTTATGTGAGGCATTCGGTTCTTCTCCCGATTAAGTTGGCGAAGCCTACTCCGATGTTTGTACTCGTAGACACCAAACGGCCTCGTTTGGATCTACTGCAGAAATATGTCGATATGGGAGTCTTGTCCGATCCCATTGCTTTGAGTGGGAAAGACGCAGTGGATCAAGTTTTTTTGGAAATGAAGGAGGAGGATAGACCAGATGGATTTAAAGAGTGGGATAAGTGGGGTGCTCCTCCAGGTATGCTATTTCCTTGGTGCCAATTTTCATCATTTTATTTTGAGATACTTTGTCGTGAGAGACATCCCTTGTTTTGATGGGAAGTGAAATTTTTGGAACCCTTTCTTTGGACCAGCTTCGTGTTTATTTGCAACTTGTTACTGTGGCTCTGTCTATGTTGATACCTTGAGATATTTACACTACTACTTTCCAATTGCACTTTCATTTGTCATGATTTTTCATCGTTTTACAAACTGAATTTGTTCCCTTCCTTTCTCTCTTGCCCGATGCAACAATGGCAACTTATTAAACAGGCGCACCTGGGCAAAGTCCGTGGCATCCAAAAAAGAAGGAACATGAACTCATGGGTTGGATGATGGCGATGCACATGCTTGATGCAATTGATGAGTCATTAAGGATTATGCTACATAATGCAGATTGGAGGAGTGAGATACAATCAATGCTACCCGTAGGTAACGGGACTGAAGGAATTGTGATGCTTCCACCTCCCTTAAATGATATGAGTAAAACTGGTGCGGCAGCTGTATTATATGGAACTCCACTTCAAAACAACAATCATTGGCATATGCACCACGTATCATGCCGAGCGTCGTTCCTCCCGAACATCTCTGGTAATTTGACCTCGATCATCCAATCGGGAGTCACCCAGAATGAAAAAACGGAAGCTGACATGCTAGAACCACGGGATGACGACCTTTTCAAACAAGGGTGGGTGATGGATGTTGGTAAAGTTGAACGAGAGACGAAAGTAAAAGTTAACAAATATGGAGGATTGGGATATATTGATATGAAAATGGCTTTGTATGGTATTCCGGCTTCGGGGACGTTGGAGTTTTGGTTGCCCTACGAAGTTCCTCTTACTTCACCTCAAAAGGATACGGGCGCGAATCAATACTTTAGTTCCATAATCGTTTGCGAAGTGAATGAAAAAAGGGGGGATAAAGAATGTAACATGTTGAATGATTTGACATTTCACGTGGGGGGGGCTCTGATTGCAAAAAGTGAAATATCTCAAATTAGTGGGGTCGCTTCTTATCTGAAAAAAGATATTTGTGTTCATTTGAAAATACCTAAGGAGGCACAAATATCAAGCAGGATCGGGAGTGGTAACAGCGATAAAAGTGAAGGAAGTACTTTCGGTGTGAGCCTAGATGTTACAGTGACTGGGATGAACGTAACTCGAGAAAATGGTGCTTGCTCCATATCACATGTGATTTGGCAACACCAATAATAATTTTTCGTAATATGATGTAACTTTCTTAGAAATTTACAGCTGGGCAACCACCATCAAAACATAAATTGACTCGAGCAGCTCATTTGTAAAAAAAAATATCAAGGTGAGCTAAACAGAGT
>JALLOT010000769.1:6308-17830 GCA_036939595.1 Thalassiosira livingstoniorum
AAGTTTTATTTTGATAAAAAAAAACAATGAGTAATTGAAAAAGAATACTATGGAATAATCAGCAATAAAAAATTCCAATGTGCTTAAAAGGAGGAGAGCAACAAATACAAGAAGCATGGTACTCTGATCATAATCATTCAAACTATACCCAATTTTATGTATGAGAATATTCTACAAATCAGGAAAATTCACAAATTTGTTAATTTTGGACTTGATCCCCTTTTTGTACTCCACCCACCACCTTTATACCCAATAAAATTCTCTGTTGCGCTTGAAAAAGAAATATTTTAATTGTTTATTTTATCTATTCAGTTTTGTTTTATTACTGAAGTAGGTAAGTAAGTCAATATTGGTAAGTATGTTCCACATTAGTAAGTGCAATGATTCATGTACAAGATGCATAACATGGTGCATAATGTAGTGGTTACCTACCTACCAACCTACCTACATGTGCAGGCAGAAAATGAAAACAAAAGCATACAGAAAATGACTTACTACGGAATGTTTTTGTGACTGACAATGCTGATGAGTGAGAAAATCTGGTACAAGTCCATTGCATTGCTCTTAGTATTATCATATCTACAAAAACATCATTTTTCATAAACAAAATTAAATCCTTTTTCTTCACTAGAGAGCCTTCTTTCTTTCTTTTTGTATAGCCATACAAATGACACAAATAATCACATCAAGAAGCCTACAAAAGTTACAATTTCAAAACTAGTGGAGAGTGTATTAGACACACATGCCTCATTCTTTCTATGATGATAAGGACTTTAAAAAATGATCACTGAATTGAATTTTAACAAATCAAATTGTTTTGGATAAAGGGTCTGAGTTTGTTTGTGGTTGAGGTTGCTTTAGTTGATTCCTATTGACTTTCTTTCAGTTTGTGCAGTGATTGTTGAACAATGAGTCACACATTTTCTTGTATATGTGTAATATTCTTAACTTCATTTTACGTTTTGTTACATCAAATAAATATCAAACAGCATCATATTATTGGCATTTGAAATAGATTGCACTCACACTTAGTGAGCACTAAGAAATGTGGTACTTAAATGCAAAAAAGTAAAATTACAGCATCAATTTTCAAACATTGGTTGAACAAAATCAACCAAACTTTATTTAGTACCAAGGTAAGAGTGTAATAAATACACTCAAATCTGGTTGAAATATAAAAATTAAGCAAAAGCACAAAAGCCATGATTAACCCACAAATAAAGTAAGGTGGAATATAAAATATTTTTTTTCAATCAAAATAGATGTAAAGGTAAAAGTAAAAGCATAAGTAAAAGTCCAAAACTAAAACTAAAAGCAAAAGCAAAAGCAAAAGCAAAAGCAAAAGCAAAAGCAAAAACAAAAACAAAAGTAAAGCAAAAGTGAAAGTAAAAAAAAGCAAACAAAAAACTACATCAAAAGCAAAAACATCTCTAATAACATAGTTGCTTGTACACCAAAATATAATTGAATATTGATCAAGTATAATTTCTGAGAGAACATTTAAAGCATTTAAATCAAACTATGAACAAAAACATCTCACTAATTTGATCAAATAATGCAATTACTTTACTTGTCTTTGTTTGTTAGTTATAATCATTTTTTTTACAAAACCACACCTTTCATAAAAAATGAAGTTTGTAGATACTTTCTAATGTACACTGCCAGTATTTTAATAATAATATATCTCTTTGCTCTCTCTCTAAGCAGAAGATGTCATGCATTGATCATGATGTGATGGTGGTGCTTAATTTGTTGTGGCTGGGTTCACTGGATGTTTGACAATGAAGATACATGTGTGTTGGCAGAAAATGTAAAGTTCAGACTTTTTTGAAAAAAAAATGATTGTTTATTTTGTTTATTTGTAAAATGGAAGATTCATAAACATGGATTTGGGTCCTACAGATTGAATTATTATTGGATGATGAAGGAGAAATATGATGAATGGAAGAAAAGAGAGGAGAACAGCAAGGAGAAAAGTGAGAAAGTAAATTAGGAGGAGGTTTGAGTTCACAATAATTTGTGTCAGTTGTGATCATGCTGTTTTTGTTTTGTAAATCTGTAATCTAGTTGTTTAACAAAAAGTTTTGTTATTAGTTTCAACTTTGGTGTTCTGCTTTATTGTGTACTGATATCAAAATGTATGGAGATAAACTATTATTTTAACACGTACACAGTCAAACATAATATCATTCAATTAAAAAATTTCTGGATTTCTTGATTATGGAATCATTCTGTGATGTTCATATAGTTTAGAATCATTTTGATAACATCAAATTGAAAGTTCAAAGAAGCTTAAAAATAGATTTATTTACTGTTCTGTTTTTGAGATTTACATGACACATTTTTTGATTTGTATGATATATTTTGCATTTTCGTATTAAGAAGGGTATGCTTTGAATTTTTTAGAGAAGTTTAAGTTCCAGAACTTGCAAGTATTCCATGTATGTCTAAGCCCCAGTTATAGGTGCACCAATCATGCTATTTCTTGATTGGGTCACACTTTTTGGTTGAAGTTGGAGGTATAAAGGAGTGATATTATATTTTTGGAAACTTATTGTATCAGCTAGGTGCCTTGTAATGAGAAATCTCATTATTTATAAATGATGGAAAAACAGATCATGCACAATACAAATACATTCTTTCATACCAATGAATTTTTGAATTCAAAATTCCTTGCAATATTTCAATATCATCACTGACAACTTTTTCCCTTCAAAACTTCAATGATTTTTCTTTGGATTGGGCTAAGCTGTAAATGCTCCACTTACTTTACAAATGTAGAATATTCTACTTGAAATCATGAAGAGAAAAAGGAAAAAAATTAACTACACTTGGGACAAACAAAAAGGACTACACTGCATGTTTCCTTGTCGGTATCAATCATTGGTTCAAAGACTAACCCATAGAGATCTGGAATTTTGCATTTCTGGTTGATCTTTCCACACTGAATGAACAGTGCTGCAAAAAATCATGTTCACAAAAATAGTGAAAATCTGACAAACCTTTGTAAATATCCCCAAAGAAACCTATCTTGTTTCCATTATGACAGAAATGATCTAGAGTATTCTAAATATTGCTCTATACAGTTTCAAAATCAAATAATCTATTTCTACTTACAAGCTTATCTTTCGAACAGATTAATCAAACTCAATAATATCGTGGATTTTTCCATTTATCTGAACCATTGGAACACAAATAGAAACAAAACGGTGGAACATATTCTTGACATTACAGTCATATTTTGGGAAGATAGTGATTTCAACTTGTATTTTTCAAGAAAATCATCTTTTCTAAGGACATTCAACAAGGAAGAATCTTATCATGAAATAAAAAATCCATGCAGCTCCATTAAAATAAACCAGTACGTTCAACTGCAATGGTATTTATAGAGCCTTGACTTTCAATAGAGGTATAATTCAAACAAAAGAATAGCATGAAAAATCGACTTTTAAACTAAGTCTATCTCCCTTTTCAACTACAAGTAAGGCGAAATTCCTTTTCCAATTTAAGCGAAAAATCTGTCATGTTGGTATGTATCTTTATTGGTGGATGGGTTTCTTTGATTTGTTCTAGTTCAGTCTGATAATAAGTTTTATTGGGGAGGGTGGACTGGAAGATATTTAATGATTGCCCCAAAACAGGCACTGCATAGTTGATGGTAACTGTTTTGAACAAAAAACAACAAAAAAGAGATATTTTCAAAAACGATGTATTATTTTCAAAACTGAAGAAAATGCTTCAAAAGGACAAAACTTGTTTCTATTGAGATGAGTATAATATTTGTTTAAACTTTTAAAAATTTTTGTTAAATAAGGAAGAAACAAAGCAATAAAATACTCACTTTGACCAAGCAATGTAAGTGTGTACTAATAATAGTATGCTATTATAATAATATTAATCTATACCTTGGAGGAATAATCCTAATATTAGTATTATCATGTGAATGTAAAGTGAGCTCAATGAGAGGGAGAGTGGAATAAAAATTACACAGGATGGCACAGGCCATTCCATGTGGCAATGGTTGTGTCATGTGGAATATCCAGTGTCATTACACTGAATTCTGTGCCATTTTTCAATGACACAGATTTTTACAATCAGATATTTGAAATCATTTCAAATAGTAATCGTTGTCAAAACTTTGCTCATGATCATTAAAAATATTTGGTGTATGAAAATGAATAATATTTTGGAAAAAGAAAACTTCCTAAAAAGAGAAAATTGCCAAAACTTATTTATTGGCACATCGTTCCAGGTCTTCTAACTCCACTTGTTACCCCATTTCTGTCTCCATAAAGGTGAATGATTATACCTAATTTTCATGGCTGTTATCATTGTCCCATTAACCAACATGATATTTTTTCAATGTCATCCAAATAAAAATTATTTTTCATTGACTCTACAAGACAATCAAGACAATCAAGACAATCAAGACAATCCATCAACAAAGAAAGAGATCCAAGACAATGGACCCATCAGCAGAATACAAAGTATTACAAGGGTTGCATGGGGGCATATCTTTTGTCAAGAAATAAATTTGAAGAGCATCATTTTTTTATGTTTTTTAGGGATCTGGAGACACTTGTTCCATTTTTTATGGAGACTAAGACAAAATAATAGAGAATGAATAATGAAGTAAGACTACCAAAAAGGGCAACAAGTACACAAAATGTAAATGAAAAGATTGAACAGATCATTGCTGACATGTTAAAATTAGAATCAAATCAAGGCATGATAATTTCCATAAAGAAGAATTAAGATCATTGTAGAGACAACATTTTGTCTTTATACTTTCACCTATTGAGTCAGTATCACAATCTACAGTCATATCAATCAAAAACAAAACTACAGATTGAAATTATTGGTATACATCTTCAATCACAGGACAATTAGCATCACAATGGTTTGAAATCCAATACATGAGATAGTCATTATTTTGTAATGCCCCTTTTTTTGCTAATGTGACAAAAGTTACAACCAAGGACATGTATGTACAATTTAGTACACACATATAAAAAACTTCTCTAATCATTTACTGATAACTGTTTTGTACAGATCCATTATGCATCAGAATATTTCTCTATCAATCAGAGATCAATTTCTAACTACAATCAATGAGAAAAAATGCTGGTTAGTAACTGAAATAAGTTTGTTTTCAGTCAAATTTTAGCATCAGCAGCAGTGATGGAAAAGTCATTGGAGGGTTGAAATGAAAAAATAACCCAAACAGCAATAATAATTTAACAGCATGTACGAAGTAGCAATTTATGCTATTGCTGAAGTAAATATGATAAATATAGAAATGAAAAATAAATGGAGTAAAGTAGGAAATGTCACCAGAGGAAGATGTATTGCCTTAAATGAACGTGCAAACAGGTCGTGCTTTGGGATTGATATCATACTTACCTACACATATCACCAAACAATTTTTTCACAAATTTGTTTATTATGAAAAATGATGTTTTCACCAGGTTTTCACCTCAACTCTATCGCCAATAGATCGCCAATACTCCTGCCACATCAAGCCAAAAGCCGGCCACTTTCCCAACTCCAAACCCAACATGATTGCCCATACCACCACTTCGTTCATCCCACTCCATCTCAATCATGCAACGCCGATAACGCCACGACCGCCATCCATACCGTCACTACCGTCAAAACCGCCCATACCGTCAATACCTCATCATGTTCCATCCATTGGCCCTCTGCAATGGTTGCGGTCGACACGTTTGCGGACTTGGGCCCATTCGCCAGCCTGTCTCCAATTGAGCAATCAGCCAAACGACGAGCATTCAACATTTTTACCGTCAACTCCACAAGACAGCCAAGACAATCAAGGAAACCAAGACAGCCAAAGCAACCGAGACAACCGATCGATCGGTGAAGTAGTGCAAGGGCTCCACGGGGGCAAATACCAATTCTCGAACTCTCAGTATCTGCCGGGAAATAGCTTCGTGGGACGTCAATTCGCCGAGAGTTTGTATGGATCCGGCAACAATTATGCAGACGAGTTTGATGGGGACGAGAACGAATTCGATGCTATGGATGCTATTGATGATGGTGCAGGGGATGGAGGGACGTTGCCAAAGTGGGCGACGAGAATGCAAGATATGGAAGAGCAGAGGAATAAACCCATCATTGATACTTTGAAATTAGTGCCAAATCAAAAAGTAACAATTTCCATAAAGAATGAGGAACGATCCTGGGAGAGATTCTGTGCCTTCCTCCTTCCATCAGTGCCATCAGTGCCATCCACTTCATTAAGTCAAACAATACAAACAATACAAACAATACACACAATACAAACAATACAAACTGCATCACCTGCACAAAATGCGATTGAGATATTTCCAGTCACGGGACAATTGGCACCCAGAGGGGGAGCCGCCAATGCGTGTGATGAGAGCAAGCCTTACTCCGACAGTGCCATTATTTCCATGGAATTGAACAATAATAATAGTGATGTTTCTGGAGGTTCTGTAGATAAAGAGTGGTTATTGGTGGTTGGAACAGAGGCGGAGGTTTGGCGATCTAGACTGGTCTCGGAGTAAAATAATGTGCCATTGAACTTGGACTGCTCATTTGTAGATTTGATTTTGAACTCTATAGCCAGGTGATTGAAACTTGAAACGCCAAAAACAACATAATATATATATTTTTGAACACCACTGTGCCAAGTTTGAATCAAAGAAACTCATCGTTTGGAGTGCTGCAAAACATATTATTCTTTCTTCTCAAATCAGCTTTTCAAATACAGAACGAACACTTTAAGAACAAAAATTCATTATGGAAGATAAGAATTGATTCGTAACAAAAATTTTAACACAAAAAGTTAAAATGGCTTCCATTACTGTTTAATATTTTGTACAATGATCCACTAGAATAGAATCCATTATTCATGCCCCCCATAGTTTACGCCCCAAATAGCATTCATTCCATCAGGTTTCATCTATCCATATTCCACCAACCATCACCCAGCCCCAAACCCAACCCATTCTTCTGCAACGTATTTTCCCCCATATCAATATCAATCTCAATTCCATCCCCACCCTCATCCTCTTCGTCCATGGCATCAATCACCCCCGAAGCCACATCCCCCACAATCTTGATAAAAACCATCAACCCCGCCAATCCCCCCACGTAGACAAACCACGGCAAGTCCCCCTCGCTCATCCCACCCATCCCGCTTATCCCACTCCACCCCCCCTCCCCCAACACCTTCCCAATCCTCCCCGCATACACATACCCAAACGTCCCCGGTGCAAACCCCACCAACGTCCCGAAAAAATACGGCCAGAATCGTATACTGCTCGCTCCATACAAATAATTCGAAATTGCAAACGGAAATAGTGGCGAAAGTCGCAATAATAGCATGAACTTGAACCCCTCCCTCTCAATGGCACGATCCATCTTTTTAAATTTGGGATTGGAATCCAATACCCCCTCGACGTACGTTCGTAATACCGTCCGCCCAATGACAAAACTGACACTCGCCGCAACTGCCGCGCTGAAGAGACAGGCGGCAGTCCCGTATCCAATTCCGAATAAGTAGCCGGAAGAGGCGGTGAGGAGGGGCACCGCGGGGAGAGCTAAAATTTCGGCGAGGATGTAGAAGGAGGAGAAGTAGAGGAGGGATTGGGAGAGGGGGAGGGTGGAGAGGGCGGTGAGGAGAGTGGTGGTGGTTTGTTGGGGGTGGGTGGTGAGTTCACTGGAGAGAGAGGAGGAGAGGAGAGGGTGGAGGATGGGAATGATCGAAATGATGGAGAGAATGTGTTAGAATGTTTTGGAATGTTGGTCGAAAATACAAAGACGAATGAAAAGGCAGCTGGATCTTTGAATGTGTATTTGCATGGCAGAAAACAAACTTTCGAGAAAAAAAGCAGTGTCAAAAAAAAAAAGANAGAAGAAGAGCAGTGTCGAAAAAAAAAATCGATGCAAGAAAAGCTGACCACATTGCAAATTCACTCCATGCCCCGTTAACCAGGTTTAAAAAGATGATGATTGGTCCATCCGAGTATGAATATTCTAGCAGCGGTAATCGACAATGTCTTCCCAACCATTGGATAGCAGGGAGCAAGTTGCACACACGATTGCCAAACGAAGAACCAAACAAATTCCATCCTCCAGTATTTCATTTCAAAATGAGACCAAGTTCAAAGCAAAGCAGCTAAAGTACTCAAATCAAAACAGAGTACAATCAAATCATTATAAGCCAAGACCGTGACAAAACAACATTGGTATCGGCATCCGTATCGGTATCGGTATGGCATGCATTTGAAAAAAGAGAAATGAATCCAAGAACGTTTTCAAAAGAGTTTTGGATGCTCTCTCCGTCTGATGGAAGTAACTTCAAAGTTTGTATGTGCCAATGAACAAGCAGTAATAACAACATTTGAAAATCACAAACAATAACTAACAATAAGCAACAATCACTAACACTAACCACCAATAACCAGCAACAACCAACAATTGCTACCTCACCTCCATTCCAACTGAATCCCCAACTCATTCCCCATAGCCACCGCCAATGCCCACGCGGCTCCCAGTACTGCCAGAGTTCCTCCTGCCAGAATCAATTTCGATGCGTCATTGTCGGTGTTGATGGTGCTGATAGTGTTGTCAGTGTTGACAATGCTGTCTGTGATGTCAGTATTGTCAGTGTTGGCTTCTTTGGCGGTAGAGCCGAACAATTGAATGCCCAGATCGTTCATGTTCCACACATCATCCAGAATGTCATTGACATTGTTTCCATTGTTGACATTGTTCGCATTGTTCTTCTCTGCTGTCTTATTGATGTCTTTGTCAGTCTTCGGTCGCAAAGGGGACGACAGACGGGCCTTGCTCAATACCGTCGACGACCGCCGTGTGGATGATACTGCTGGGTTAAATCGCTGGTCTGGACGGACTGGCTGGACGGAGCGATGCCGTAATGGATTAGGCGTCGAGAACGATTCGACAAAACCAAGGGCGGCAACAGCCGAAATCGCCAGCAGTGGGTGGATCTGCATCTTCCTCCTCTGCCTCAAAAGCGGCGGAGAGTTCGATTGCGAGACTGCCATTGCTGCCATTGCTGCCATGGTGGCTTCACTTTGGTTGGATTGACGCAGATGGACGCAGATGGATGCAGATTGACGCAGAGAGCAGTGAGCCGCGAGCACCTCGAAGGAACAATTCTCTTCCAATCCAATTTCAATCGATGCTGTTGCTTAGTGTTGCTTGGTCACCACAAACGGATAATTGGTATCGAGATAGGCGGGGCAGAGCTAAGGTATTGTACAATACTATGGTAGCGGAAGGAAACCCAGCACACCCGAGCACCTTGCTTGAAGCTTGAACAGCAAACATAATAATTCGTCAATGAAATATTTCCCGTGATGAAATCAAATTCCGCGGCAAGCCGCAAGTCCATGGAAAAAGGCTTTTTTATTTATTATTATTTCTTCTGTGGAGAAACACAATCATGCGTGTCAGAAAAATAAACTTACGTACCTTTCTCATTAATGAAAAATGAAAAGAAAATAGTTTGAAAAAAATAATAGGAGTAAACCCCTTTTATTATTATTCAAAAGAGAAAATAGAAGGAAAAAATATGTACAATACAAAATTTGAAACTGATAAAAGGTAAGAAAGAGTCACGTCAGCTTGAAAGTCAATTTTGCACTGATTTGTGTTGAGAACGAAACGAATCTTTTGACAGGTGTCACAAAAATCACAAGATTCCCTCCAACAGCCTCCAACAAGCAGGTGGATTGAATGAGTGACAGATGAGTGACGTATTTTGGAAGAGATGCATAAGAAATGAATCTTCATTTTTTATCGCCATTTTTTAATATTAAACAGCGATTTTTAATGAAATAGAATCAAGATCAAAGTATTGATTTTGGAGTACCGTCATTATTGACAAAAACAAGCCTGGTTAGAACCAGCCCTAGGGCATACTTGTAGCATTCTAACTAGCCTGAGAAAAAAATAAATACAATCCTGGCTCTTTTTTGTAATATCAAAAATATTCATTCAAAATTTAGGCTTATGGTTAGGTTCGTCAATCAATTATTACTAAAAAAGGTGTTTTTTCTTCATATTTAAAAAAAGAGCTTTAATTTAAAAATGTAAAACTAGCCATAGGTTAAAATATTTGTAAGACACAAGCCCATAAAAAGTAAAAAAAAACTGGCTAAATTTTACCAACAATGATGCTGACCCTAGCTTTTACCACACATACTACTTTTCACAAAGCTACGAAAATTAAAAAAATGATTCAAAGTCAACTCAACGCTGTTTTTTTCTCACTTTACTCTCATGTTGTGTAAGAAACTCCACTATATTTCAACCACAGGCTATGATCAACCATTGAACAAAGAATATTGTTCCTTGCAAGATTGATGTGTTGACCTGTTGCTGAACTATTGTCACCCACTTTTGTCACTCACTGGCTTCTACTTGGTGGTAATCAATCTATTCTGCTCAATATTAACAGAAAAGTTGATTGCTGCCATCCATCCCCAGTGATACTAGAATATTGGAAATTTTGTAAAAACATATCTTTGTTC
This sequence comes from Thalassiosira livingstoniorum, assembly GCA_036939595.1. NCBI lineage: Eukaryota > Bacillariophyta > Thalassiosirophyceae > Thalassiosirales > Thalassiosiraceae > Thalassiosira > Thalassiosira livingstoniorum. The sequence goes on from JALLOT010000769.1 coordinate 16,856, forward strand.
TTTTTATTATGGTGCATGGAAGAGTTCCAGATAAAATGTATTCTAATACTTTGTACATCTTGTATTTTCAATTTGATACTGATATACCTAAAGGGATTAGGAATCCCATTGCTGGACAGCAGGATGTACTAGTTTTAGTACATCAGAGTGTCATACATACTAATAATAGTGCATATATTTTCAAGTTGTTAATGGGCTGTTTGCTGCCTTTTGATGCACAAAAGCAATTGAAAAGAACATATTGGTGTTGCCATTGGTCTTGTCTGGCATTGAATGGGCTTGTTTGGCATGAGATATGGCCACAACAATGCTACGCCACAATTTTTTAACATTTTTATAGTACTGCTCAACTTTTGATGCATTCCTGTTGGAGCATGGCCGTGCTTCAAATGTGATAAGGACCAAGTACTTAGCATGCCATTTGTTTCTGGCAAGTGATGGTGTTGCAATCTGCTTCCCACACCAACACCATCATTTCGCTCATTGTTGTCGTATTCCAAAGGGTAGATAGACTAAAAAAACTACCCAATTCTAGGGTACTCATAGTACCAGAGATTTTTTTCATTGATAATGACATTCCAAACTGCTGACAATGCTATGTTGGCACGGCATGTTTGGAGCATAGGATATGTTTTCAAAATTTATTTGACTAGCTTGTTTATTCTATAACTTTTGATTCTATTTTAATGTGTAATTATATCATCTAATTGTTAGTCAAGTTGAAAGAAAAAGCTGTCAAAACATAGCTTTTACATTTGTGCCGTGTCTATCAATTGCATTGTAAGTGCCTTGCTGGCAACAATGATTGGGTCAGGGATGCTGCCAACCCTGCTGTTACCATTGTTGCTCTGTGCCACTGTTGCTGGAACCTCCATGGAACTCGAATTGCTAAAAATAAAAAAAATTGATCGGCGATTTTATTTGCTAAATATTTTTCTTCTTGATGTTTGAGAAAACCAAAATTATATTAAGATC
>JALLOT010000770.1:0-17916 GCA_036939595.1 Thalassiosira livingstoniorum
CTAATTTTCCGTCCAATATCCGAATACGTAGAGTATCGGTAGATTTTGGTTTTGCGATGAAGCAATAATGGCAAGAAAGTTGATGAAGATCAATGGAAGAATTGTAGTGAAGAGTTCCTAAAAGGCATGGTGATCCCAAGCAATGACTGATAGCAACTGTTCAACAGCTCTGCATTGTGCATGGTGGTAGTACCAAAAAGAGTTGCAATTGGCAATAGTAAATAGGATAGAGGTGTACCCTGGATAAGCTAGTAGGATCATGAAAAGTGTGGTTGTTTGGAACAAAGCAATTAGGAGGATGGAAAATAAGAACCCTAATTTATGCCATGACTGATGCTCCTGGCCTTCTAGTTTCCCTGGAAAGCTTTCTGACAGAGTTTTGCTGTATCATCTTTGGAGAACATCCCTTCAGTTATGAGCACCTCCTTCATCTGTTGAGTAAAGGTGAACCTCGTGTCTGCCTTAGAAGGAGGTTTAGAAATAGAAGAGGAAGGGGTTGGAGGTTGCATTAGCACTAGATTTGCCATCATTGCCATCACACAATCAACCCTTGTTCTAGGATGCCATCTCAGCCTTCCATATGTTATGGGCCTCTTTTCTGGGATCATGAAAAACATAAATTCAATTGAAGAGTCTCCAAGGATGGACGTGATGTGGGAACCAATGTAAGGTTTGCCCACGGTATTGAATTGTAGGGCCAACATTTACAGTTCAGACCTTCAGAACTCCACCCACCAACTCCTCACCATGGTTGTTATATTTTTTCTGACCCAAAACAGAATTAGAAGTTACAGCAGGTGCAGGAATCCCTGCAGTAAGCTAGGGGGCATTTGTTGCAAATACTGTGCCTGGATTCTTCTCCTGAAGTACCTTCACTTGTGTCATAAAGACCAAGATTTGGGAATCACATGGATCAACCTGGATCCATTCTCCTTTTTCATATCAATGCTGGTGTAGCAAGTCTTTGCATTTGCAGCCTCTGAGATTTGGTCCCAGGTATATTTGCAATATTGACCAGTTCAAGATTTGATATCATCTTTGAATTTCTTGATAAATATATTGAATTTGTGGTTCAACCCAGTTTGGAGAACAGTGATGAGGTGGTCCTCCATTGTCATCCATATCTTAGCCAAGGTCCTTCAAGGAGCTGTGAGCTGATTCCATTGCATGAAGCATCTTTTCTGGATCATTATCACTAGCCAACTGACCAATTGCCAGTTGGCTAGCCCTCCAGGATTACATCAAAATTGATCAAAATGAAAATATGTAGGTAGGAGTATGGTATAATAATACTCAGTAGTACCAATGATATCTGTTTGCCCAGTACTACTTACTTACACAAAAACGGACATAAAATAATAATGTCTAAGAGGAATCAAGACTGAAAAATTAAAACAAAATCCCAAAACAATACACATAGATACTAGAAACAGGAGGAGTGATGATATAATTGACCAGAGAGGTGACTTAATTGGATTGCACAGTGCCTTGTAATTTTTTGTTTGGTATTGTAAGTACTAAGAGCCTCTACACAAGAATTAATTTCTACGTTCACATAGACTTGCATCATATGGTGGACACTGAATATTGCCCAATTATTTTTGTTATTTTACACAGAATATTATTTTTAGTTGCACAGGCAATAAGTCCATTTAAATTACACTTGTTGCAGGGTTTGTGTTATTAGCTTTTTTTCTAAACAGCTAATTAACGTTAAAAATTATACTTATTCCCTAATGAAAAATAAAAGATTCCTATTAAGTTTCTGAAAATGTCAATATATTTTCAACAATTTCCTATGCAAAAAAATCAAACAAATGTTCCATTCCTACATTGAATCCATATGAAATTTCTACATTGTCTCATCTTATTTATTTTTTCTTCAAAAACTGAGTCTTGTGTCTAATAAATGCTGTGCAAATCTGAACCAAAAGAGACTCATGCAGGAAATTCATCTTTTGGCACTTGCCCAATCATTATAGATAGTTGCACAACTTGACACTGGAGATGATTTTTTAATAATGCTTTGCATCATTAACGGTTTTAGGGTTGAGCTTACAGAGACATATTATCCACAACAAGGTGAACCCTTCATACTTCTCATTATCATTATCATTGGAGTCAATGATCTTGAACTTGTCCTTTTTATGGAGCAAGTCTTTTCAAACTGAATCCTCCAACACATTCTTAATCAGGCCTGTCACCACATTCAAATGAACTTTAGAGTAGAATGTCTTCTCATGGTTGTTATTGGTCCTGGGAGTCAAAGACATGACAGAGAAAGGATAATTAGTTGGGATGGCATCAGTGGCACCCATTTCAGTTTAGCATGTCATTCATGTGCATCTCAAAGTATTGCATCCTCTGTAATGCTCTGGTAATGAGTAATAATGTTTGACCATTTTGAGACAATGCCTCCAGTTCCATTCCATTTGATTGGGACCTTTGTCACCACTGGTCCAAGGTCTCCCTTGAGAGCCTTAATGAAAGTGATGAAATGAACTGTATCCTTCTTATTAAGAGTCAGCTATTTATTATCTGGAAGACCATGGGTCTTTTTGTTGAAGATCTTACCGGGTGTTTAACTTAGTTGGAGTTTGGAGTTGGCAGTTGAGTTTTGGACTCTGAGACCCCTCCCAAACACGTGCCTTGAGTACAAACTCTCAACTGCCCAGTTGACCTCAATTAAGTTATTCTTAGCTTTTCTTGGAAATAGCTAAAAAAGTATGTAATCTACATTTGACGTAAGAATAAACATTGAGAACAATTTTATACGTACAATTCTTTTTCATGTGGATTCTAGTATGTCACCCGTGCCATATTTGATCATAAGAAACCAGATGGTACTACCATATGTACTGAATCCGTTCAGTTCAATGTAGAAATGGGTAATAATATTTTACTTACTTATTTTTATCTAGACAATACCAGTATTGTAAAAAATCTACCAAAATAGTAGGTAGAGATACTAGGGTCTCAAAGACAAGAAGTCTGAGAACAATGAAAAAAATTGTTCTAAGACTTGACGTTGTTGAGACCCAAACTACGGACCGACGGTGCTTTACGTCTCAAATAGAGGTATCTTTGAGGTCTCAGAGTCCAACCGGTTAAGTCCGATATCCATTCCCAGGTTGAAATCCTGCTTTGCAGGTGCATCAGCCCAAACCATCAAGATGTCTGATGAAAAATTTTGAGTTTGAGGTGGACAAGGGGGTAATGAAGCCAAAACATTAGCTTGAGGTTGTGCTTCAATTTCTGCTGGTAGCAAATTTTGGAATATCAAATTGGAGCATCAAGAGCCATGGGCACTTGAAGACATAAGAATTCCAAAATATTGTTGAATGGTTAAGTCACCAAATGAATGCAGTGATTTGAATGCCATGTGCAATTGATGAATGGAAATTCAAATCAAAAGTGCAATCAAATGAGATTCAGTCAATGATCCTGTCAAGTGAACGTGCAAATTGGTGAAATGAAGGACCTCCAACAAATCAAATGAAAGCGTGAACAGTGCGGCTGCATTGAAAAGAATTGAATGCCCTGATGTGTCAAAGGGGTTCCGCCTTCCAAATCTCAACTGGCCGTTGAAAAGAGCAAAAATGTGTTGTATAAACTGTTGATTTACAGGAACATCACTTCACACCAGGTTGGTTGTTGAATAAGTGAGTTGTTTATTGTTATCAATTGAGACGTTTGAAGTTAAGTTTTTGAATTTGAAAACCCTTTGACTTTAAATTCGACCAACGGCTTTTCAAACAACCCAGAATTTTCATCAAAGTTCACTTACGTGCAGAATCACGAATTCAGCTGAAGTAAGGTATGTATCTGGCTTTGTGACAGTTATAAGTGTAAAAGGTCTAGTTACGTAAATAATTAGACAAGCACAAAACAGTACAAAATTTTGCATGCGGGGGAAGAAAAGTGAAAAGAATATTGAAAGCACAAACGGCGTAATGATCATGGTGAGTTATTTTTTTTGACTGCTAACGATTGTCAGAATCCATTCACAAAGCCCCGATTTCAGTTTGCTTTGTAAATCATTTTTTGTCACGATTACTTTATTTCATGCCAGGATTTTTAAAAATATTACAAACCCCCAACAACCCTCATGAATATTATGTACAAAAAATTCTCAACCCTGTTTCTCCCCGGAAGAACTGCACCTCAAAATTTCGCTTCTCTACCATACTCCCATATTAGAGCCCAAAAATTTTCATATTGCATATCCATTGCATTTAATAATGACATTTATCACCAGCAACATTCAGGGCTTAAATTGCCGACAACAACCCACCCAATAATTTTCTTCTATACTAAACATATTTTTTCCAAGTCGGCAAAGCAAAAATGATCTGATTTTCAGCATTCTCAATAGATTGATGATGAGGCAATATCTAAATTGGATATTTCCACAAAAGAACGCGTCATTCATTCTGGCCAAAATTTGGCACAGAATCAGATTCATCCTGCCTTTCCCGACTTGCCCCGGTAAATCAAATATTTTTACTTCCACCACGTGCTAGAAAGTGACCTTCCAAAGAAATGGGAGACCAAAAAGTTTTGTTGGTTCTAGCACATGTTTGCACCTCACCCACCTCCTTGTGGTGGTTTTGGTAAATCCCCGACTCCTTTGATGTTTTTGCCTACGGCTTTGCCGTCTTTCCATCTGCCGCCGCCCGAGGAAGACGAGGATGACCCCGTTTGACGTTGATATACACTGTAGACGGCGAGGAAGACCAGGAAAAGAGAAGCTGATTGTGATATTCCCAAGATATTGGGGAAAAGATCCAACAAAGTTATTGACATGATAGAGTGATGTTGAGATTATGACATCGCGAATAAGATTCACAGAAAAGGCGGGGGGGCATATTATGGGACATTAACAAGATAAGGAAAACATGCATGCAGCAAAGAAATTCTTTGAAACAAAGGAAAACGCCCCCAAAAAATACCGAAGGAAATTGATGAGGGAAACTCACTTCCAATCCTTCCCATGGTCATGGATATAAAAAGCAACACGACTGCAAAATGTTTCAATTCCAAATGAAATCCAAACGTATCAACGTAGGCAGGTAGGCGACATCTCCGACGTCCTCCTCCTCCACCAGCAGCACCACTTCCGTCCCCGCTTCCAGTGCCACCGGAGTCATCGTCTTTGATCACGCTGCCTGTTGCGTCTATTCTTGTTTTGCGGGCCATTGTTGGTTCACAATTCTCAAACTTGAAACTTGACGTGACGTGCTCCGTGCTCGTTGCTCGTCAATAACAAAAAAAATAAATAAATCCTGAATAAATCTGTCAAATATAGAGACAAAATAAAAAAGAAAGGTAAATGGGCAAAATAATATTTGAAGTGTCATACTTTACAATATTACCACTTCCATACCTTTTGAAGTCCTTCATTTTTAGGCAATCCGATTCACTTGCTAATTTTGGCATTCATCATGGCCCTCGGCCCTCACACCTCACACAATCCAGAGTTCAGACACCAGTCAAAATCCACAATCCCAACCTATCCCGCCCAACCATCATCCAATAGCGTCATAGGCAAGAGCATGATAGAGCCCAAATAGAAACTCATCCATGCTGCATCAACACTGCATTAACTGGCTTTGAAATGCCAAACCTCAATGACAAGGAAAGTTAAGCATCATGGAGTCCGGATCCAGCGCCAGCAGCATCGCTTCTCGGTCAGGCAGTGACGTCAAAAACACCAACACCTCTCCCAAATCCCCAGGCTCTACACTACAACATGAACCCGGAACACCAAAGACCGTTCCTGCTGCGCTATCTGCACACGGAACAACCAATGCTACGAATCCCGTGGCAAGTAATTCTGCTTTTAGTAGCAATCGGCATCCTGGATCTTTAGCTTCTTTGGGAGATGCTTGTGGAGTTGCATTTTTATTGGGAAACCATGCCAAATTTGGTTTGGCAGAGAGGTGCTGGTAAGTTTGGGGAATCTTTTTTGTGTCTACCATGGAATGGCGATGGTTTCCCATGCCCTTAGACCTTTTTTAGCTGAGATACGGGGTGGTTGTTGCAGAGACGAGGCCTTGGTTTTTGTGGGTTTGGATCGATTCTAACACTTGTGCATTGGTGGATTTTGAATCATAGTCTTGGATAAAAGATGTTGCAGTGTCTTGTACCTGTGATGTAGTAGTGAGGCTGTCGTTGGCACTGAATGCTAAGTCCTTTTTGACATAGATACATCCATCAACCAAAGTTGCAGTTTCGAATTGGAAGGTAAAATTATTCTGGAAGGGGTTGGTTTCATTAGTTTTGAGTTCGAACTACCTTCGTTACGTTGCTCCTTTTGTGCACCTTACTTTTTGACGTTTTGTTGGAATGCGTACTCCATTTTAAGATGTTTGAGTCAGCTTCTAGGGCAATCGAAGAAGTTGTAACAGTTCTTGTTTTATGAACACACTTTTAATGAATCGTTGAATTATTTTGCGCTTGTAAAAATGCGAACATCTGTAAAGATTCAAGAAATCCATACACAACAGAAATTGAGTCAACTCAACATCATATTAAATGAATTGAATGGAAATGCTCAAAAAGCAGCTATAATTTTATTTTCTTATCATTTCATGACTAAATTACTTTTTCATGAATAAAATCTCACATTGCTCCTGGTCTTTGTCACCCTTTTGCAGCTATCACTTTGATTTGATCGAAACACTAACTTCTCTACCTTCTGGAAGATCACTTCAGTCAAGGGTAAAACGGAGAGAAAGAGGTCTAAGTGAATCTTCCCATGGTGGCGGGAGTGGAGTTGGTTCTGTCAGTGGGGGAGGTGGAATCAGTAGTAAAGACAGCAAAGAAAGCAACGAAGGAGGAGCACAATCTTTACATCGTGGTCACTCCAAGACAAAGTATGCCTCCTCGAATTCTTCCTCCAACTCCACAGAATCAGATCATAATCATTGTTATTGTGGTGTTGTGTCCCTCCTGGAATGTGTACCTACGGCCACAAGTAGCAGCGGTGGTGGAGGCATTAGCAGTGGTGGCGGCGGCAGTGTCGGAGGTGGAGCACAGCCGGATCGATCTACAAAACGTATACTTCGCTCGAAACATCGCGAATTCAACAATAAAGCCCAAGGTGCATGGGGAAGGGGGGCTCGTCGCGTTACTAGCAAAAGTGGAGGAAAACGGCAGGGGAGGTTTCGGAACAGTGGAAGTTCAGGAAGTGGAGTCGCCGGTAGTAACTCGGCTACAGCTGCAGGAGCAGCATCGAATTCGGCGGATGCAGCCGGAGGTGGCGGGGCTCCTCGTCGTTGCCACCAACCTCGTCATCTTCCCTTACCTCTTAACCCCAACACTCGCGTATCCTTTGCCTATGAATTGACTTCCATTGCGCTTGTGGTTGATGCATCTCCCAGCATCACTGCTACATTTGGAAATGCAAACATGATAGGATCGCCCTATGTCCGGGAAGAGGGAGGAATCGGTAGTATTAATCCCAACCAGCCTCAAATGATGGGTGATGGATATTGCGTACCATTGGATCGGCTGGGAAATATATTGAAGACATATCTTGAGGGGCTGGTAAAGCCGATTGATGTACCACCAGTTGCCGTTTCTGGTCTTGGTGTGGCATTTGGCCGTTGGACGCCCAATTTGGCCGTCACTGTCGTGGCGGCCTACCCTCCAACACCTAAAGGAGATCGTGCGTCTGCAGGGTTGCTTGTGCGGGATTATCGTGTTTCTGACGAGCAGTCAGCATTGGAGTTGGCCTATCAGATAGAGCGTTGGGCGTTGAGCGAAGTAGAAGGGACGATTGCTGAGCGCCTCTGCGGGGAAAGGTCTTTCTATGGTGATGGTGTGGCAGGCAGAAAAATACCTTCGGATGAGAATAGTTGGACCTTGTCCTCCTTGGGTCCATTTTCCTTGCCACCTGTTCAGCACGTGGGATCGTGGACCCGGACCAAATCCTCGATGAAAGACTTGCTAGCAGTTGGAAGATCGGAANTTCATCGAGGATTTGGTCCGGGTCCACGATCCCACGTGCTGAACAGGTGGCAAGGAAAATGGACCCGGACCAAATCCTCGATGAAAGACTTGCTAGCAGTTGGAGATGCCGCGCTCGCTACCCTTCCACCCGAAGGAAGACCTATATTGCTTGTTGCTACTGATTGTAGGAATGTAATCTGCGGTGGTATATTTGAAACTTTAGCTGAAACATTCCGCAATGACGTACCAATGAGCGTGTTGGATTTGTCGGGTCTAGGCGCTCAGCATGTTGTCAGTACTGTCGGGCAAATGCCGTCTTCACAACTGGGTGTAGATTTCACCGCTTCTGAATATCTGTCGTACCCTCTAAGTATGTCGGATGACCACCAATCCCTACGAGAAGCTTGTACACACTCAGGTGGAATATTTCTATATCCAACTCTTCTAGATGCGTGTGTCAATGCAATTGCTGGATCCGTACTTCCTTCTCATTCTCCACTTTATGGAGATTTTCACTTTAGTTTTAAGCGCCGGTCGATTTCCCCCAATGCCCTGCAATGGTATACTTTGTTTTCTTTGAGTCCCTTTACACCTGGCTGGGCGTCTACTTTAATGGCTCGTCAAGTGGGAAATGTGGGTTCCAGTAGAGGTTTTATGAAGCATGCAACTGGCCGCACCACAGCGAGGCATTTCCAACACCAAAGTGTTGGAAGTCTCGGCACCTTCAATAGCTATATGCGGCAAATATCAGAAATGTCACCGGAACCCAGTATCCAGTCATCACTTTTTGACAGTGGCCGATCCAAGCACTTAAGTTCTAGAGATGCAGTTTTGGGCTCAGGCCTTGACGAAAAATTTTCTCCCCATGCCAATGCGTACCATGAGAGGACTGTATTTTCAAAATATAACGTGCAACCCGTACGTATCAAGACACTTCTCATGACAAGGGTTTTGGAAGGTTATCGGACGAGTGAGTATGATGTCCCGAGAAACAAATTTGACTCATTGTTCGTCAACCTTTTCTATCTCTCATTTTTTTTTTTTTTTTGTCTTTGCTTTTTCACGCAAGGGAGGTATGGTCATAACACGCAAGATCCTGACAAAGTATCCATCCACATGACTTTACGGCTATCAGACTGTGGTTTGATTCTACACTACGAGGTTTCGTTTGTGTCATCGCCTTATCACGTGCCAACGGTAGGCACTGCACACATCAAGCTGGAGCTTTCTGGAGAAGATTTAGATTTCATCCAAGTTGTGAAAAAAACTTTCATTTCACATGGGGCTGACATTGCCCAGCAGGGCAGACGCGTGCCTTCTGTTTCCAAATTTGCCGCAGAAAGAATTTGTAAATTGCTGCGGTGGATTAGAAAAGAAGACTATCTTGAAAGTTACCTTTGCCTTCCTGGTTGGGGAGACATAAACCATTTTGCCAAGTGAGTTCTAAAATTCTTCATCCTGCAATTTTCTTGCATGTTTGTGTGATGGGCCACAAATTCATCATGACACCAAATTCAATGGTCATTTCACCTATTGCTTCTCATTATTTTATCACATTCATATCGTAATCGAAACACTCTAAAAATCCAATGTGACAATCAACGTCTGAAAATTCAGTGGCTCGTCTTTTCTCCGCAGACTAGAGTCACTCACAGCGTTGCAGCGTTATCGTCATTTTCGAAGCGAGACATTTGAGGCAGTTACTTTTGGAGGAAACCCTTTTGAAAACCAAGAAAGTCTTTTTAGCGATATGGAGGCACCAGAAGATGAGATGTTCTCTGTACTATCAAATTGGACAACAGGAGTAATATCAGAACACAAGTTGTACTTCAGAGAAATCTACAGCGAAGACGACGATCTTGCTTATTACTGTATAGTTCGTGTTTTGCAATCACCATCTGTCTCGAGATTATTTACCTTTACTCTTGATTTCCACGGAGAAATGGATGCGGACCATCGGCTAAAAATACTGAGTTCTCTTCGCGAGAGCCTAAAAGGATGCACTAATGTGATGATTCTCTCAAAATGCATAAGCGAAAATATTGCAATACGGCCCTCCTCTAAACGTTTGTGGTGTCCATGCTGGCCCGAGTATTTCCTTCATCATAAAAGCTGGCATTTGATAAAAGATCCCGAGGTTCTACCTCTCATAACAAAGCGGCGCAACCAAATTGGCAACTTCTTTATATTACACGCGGAGCACGACTGTAAGAATTTGATGTTTTAAAGGATTCGAGTTAGTCTTTGGCGAACGTCGTCTCATCTTTTGTGGTACTTTTGTATTGCTAGGTGTCGTGTTTGCTAAATTTGTTCAGGTTGAAGCAACATCACAGGTGGACGTTGTTATTTATCAGGTGCTTTCAAGCTCAGATGGTATATTTGTCGACATCCACATGGAGTCAACTCGAGGCATTTTCTATCCATTTTATTCCCAATCCACTACTTTCTGCTCGATTTATGAAAAAATAAAAAGCAGAGACAAGGTTAGTCTAACTTTTTTGCTTTCATCACTTACATTTAAGGTCACCCTTTGCAAAGTCATCTCATATAACCCATGGCTGCGCCGATCTAGGACTGTGCCAAAAATCTTAGGAGCCGCACCAACTTACTCGCAGCACTGGATCATAGCATTTGTAATGCAGTGCAATTTGATCATAACGAGATGAGGCAGGCAGATGATGTGCTTCGATTACTTAGAGTTTCAACTCGCACCAAAAAAAAACTCCGCTTCTTCCACCAATCGGACAGTGCAAACAGCATCTTATATAACATGACTACTTCACTCATGACATTAGAATCTTTTAAAACAAAGGTGGCAAGGTTGTCAATTGGACCTGATCAGCTCATAGGAAAGCACTGTGGCACATGGTTTATTATGCGGGTTGATTGGTATGTGTTGAGTGTCGTCCACTTTTCTCTCCGTGACAATTTAGTTGGAGACAGTTTGGTTACGTATAGAAATTTAAACTTTTTCACAGTTGGCATTATGGATCTGTATCAGAGTGATGATGAGTTGGAGAATATCGAATATAATTCTGATGTTGATAGTGAGCATTTTGGAGTGTCTGAAATTGCTCACTCCATTGAGGCAAGTAGTAGTGGGCTAGGTTGCTGCTTGATATTGTTTCATGATAATAACATTTTTGTCCCTTCCTTTATGTTGATCATTCAACAGGCGTCTCATGGGAGAAATTTTTCCAGAGCATTATATCTTTCTCTTCGAGACAGCACCAGTCCGAACATATTGTTGCAAGGCGATGACATAGATTATGCCCTCAAATTTTGCATTTTTAAAGAGGTGCTGCAGTCATTTATTTCAATGGATGATTTATCAGGCCAGTTGAGTTCAATTGCCGAGACGATGACAGGAAGAAAACTTTTGGATGTGATCGAGAATACTGTCAACCTACTTCCTGGTAGTAAGGATACTTTCTATTTCAATGGTGATGAAGTCGATCTTGCTGAAAATATTCAAGACAGTGACATTGAATCTGTGGAAGGAGACCTCCTGCCTGACTATGAAAACGAAAATCAACTTGAAAAAAGTGAGTCTGACGATGTTGATGATATTCAATCCATGGATGGAGAAGAGAAAATGCCGTCATCCCCAGAATCAGACACCCCGCCAATATTCTTTAGGTAAATGGTACCTGCTTCCCTTCATTCATGGTTTCATTATTTGGTTTCAATAACTGTTTTCTTTATTGCAGATTTGATTTAGACAAAAAAGCTGCATCCACAGATGACATCAAAGCGTTAAAAAAAAGCTGTATACTATCTGTCCATGTCTCCCTATTTGAAGAATCGGAAAACGTCCTCCCTTCACTTCATTCAAATGTGGTTTTGAAGCTCAGAAGAGCTTTGAATGCTTTTTCTTCGGAGCAAACATTAGAGAAATTTAGATTCTTTGGAGATGCATTATCTCACGATGACTTCAAAATCATCATGCATAACTTGCATCAAACATCTCACTACTCCTTTGACATACCACTAGTTTTCTTTGTTTCAAGATCAGGATCTTTGGTGCCAGCATCCAACCCAACTGGTAGCAATCAAAGTGATCTGGACCATGGGTTTTCTGTCTTGTTGGCTGAATTGGAAAAGAGTGAAAATACTCTGAAAGCTGGATATGATTCGTACCTAGTTCTTGATGATTCTGCATCACGTGAAGTTTTGCCCTATTGGAGTTTTTTCCAGGTTCGAAAAGCCCGGGGGAGCATAGTTGGCAGGATTCATCATCCACACGGAAACAAAGCTGCAGAGGAGCTGTCAGAAATAGTTGGTGGTCTTGTGAAAGATATTTGTCACAGGGCTAATCAGCTCTTGCTACTTGAAAGTTTACACAAGACGAAACACGCTAGCAATTTGCTAATACCAGAGGTAATTACTTTGTCAGATTCCAGTTGAGCCCAAATTTTGCTCTTGTCCTCACTCCTTCCTTCCTCACTCCACAGGAAAGCCCAGGTGACAATGTCAAGTCTGACCAATTGTACAGCGGCTCTGACGTGCTTTCAGCCGATGAACCACAATGCGTTCCTGGCTACTTTTCGTGTCCGATTCAATATAGGGAACTCTTTCCATTGAACCACAGGTGTGCTCCAAAGCAGGCAGTAATTTCGCTCGATTCGGTTCTTCAAAATTTCCTAGTATCTAACCGCCGTATTGCTGTAGTACGAGACGAATCAAGCAACATATTTTACATGAGGTATGTGCTTTGTAACTCTGTTGAATTTCCAATTTCATTTTCAAATGCAATGCACATATTCTTGACATCAAACCCTTCTCTCCAGATTAAATTGCTTCAAAGAACCAGACACTGAAGAAGGTGATCAAAACCCGCACACGGTGGAGCTACTTGTGTATGGACTTGATAATCCTGGTCCATCTATTACTGAACAGCTAGTACGTCTTCTCCAGAAGAAATTACTCTTATTGCCATTAGAGGCATTATCTTCAGTTTTAAAGAAAAATCCTTGCTATCAGCTGTTGCCTGCTGATCTAGCTTTCATAGAGAATTTTAGCCAAACTTGGAGGGAGCTTGATAATGAAGGCATGCACAATTTGCCACGCACCAGAGTATACGACTTGCCTCCTCAAGTTCAAGATCCTCTCATTCTTCTGCTGATGTTCAGACAAAATATATGGCAAGTTTTTGCTGTTTGATTGTGCCCAACTTTTACCCCTTGACCTTAATGCAGACCATGCCTGTTCCTTTTTGTCTCGCACAGTGGTTCTACCTTTATTCAGCATCTACATGAGTCATCCGAGGATAAATCTCATCTGTCAGACGTGCTCCTCATGAATGATTCCGATGGAACTATCAGCGTAAAGTTCTTGCCTAGCGAGTTCTTGTTTTATTTTAATTCAACACCTTCACAGCTTGATCCGAACTATCAGCCAGAGACAACTTTAACTGAAAAGGGACGATTGTTTAGTCGCCAAGCTGGGGTAAGTTCCTTGCTATGAATTTGGAGGTAAATTTGCATTCATTACTAAATCATACGTGAATTTTTGACCTGTAGTCCGGAATCGCTATCATTCAAGTCAAACTTCTACTTGATAATTGTTGCGATGTTGACAAAATTTGTGTTGGAAAAGCTGGAGATTTTAATAGTAAACTCAAGGTGTCAAAATCAGATGTTAGTATTTACCCTTCAAACACCGTTAATGAACACAAAGAAAGGAACAATGGGTTTAAACTTGCAGTAAATATTACAAACACCACAGTTGATACCAGTATTCTTCACAATTGGATCGAACTATCTTTGAGCCAAGTACTTGTTGCATGGAGTATTGAGCGTTTGCTTGAGAAGTCCCGCAATAGCTCCTGCAAAGACATCAGAAACGAAGTGCAAATGGATTTGAATGTTTATGAAGCCGTGAAGCGAAAGAGATTAGACTCGTCACTGCCAGGACTGCCTGTGCTGGAAGACATGATGAATATTGCTGTCAGTTTGCCACATCCAACAATAGTAAAAATTCAAAGCAAAATGAAAATGGTGAAGGCAACCTCTCTTGGTTTTTTGACACTCGAGCTAATGGAAAAGGCTATACTTGGTTGCATTTTTAACCAGCAGTCAACCCCGATGCCCTTCGAAGGGGTTGATATAGTACGGTACGAAGACTCGGAGAGTAAGGCCTTTCCTGTGAGCATTACAAGGGACCATGTGGCAAAGAAGAGTGTTCGGGTCGAGAATGTACATTGCAGGAAGCTGGTGAAGGATAAAGCAACAGATTGCCCAGAGTACGTGTGCGTGTTTGGTCTCAAAGGTACTCCTGGGATCAAAAAGAATCATCTTTTCTTTAAAGTGAGTTCTTTTGATCCGTTTTCGCGAACTTTGCAATTCACTATCTCTGACCTTGTAGTGCGTGATTGCCTTCATTACTGGTGATATCCTCAAGGAAATTTTCATAGACAAGCCGACAAGTTCTGACGGAACAAACGTTTTCTCTCAAGCTCTCTTAAAAATCAAGCAGAAAAAGTCGTAAGTTTTTATATTTGTGTTTCTTCTACCCCGATAAGCTCATTATTTCAACATCTTCATTCGCAACACAATTCAGTCATCTTTTTCAAAGAAGTTTGGTCATAATTTTGACCGTAACCCGAACTACAAGGACCCTGTTAACATATAATGTTTCTCCGGATATCCTGGGAAGGTGAGGATTCATTTTTCCATCTTTCCAAATGAATGCTGTCTATTTTTCATTTCTGGTTCCACAATATTTGGCCCTTTGTTCCCAGAATGAAGACTCGTTTCATGGAAATTGAAGATGAAACAACAGACGTAAATGATAGCCACCGTTGTCTCTTGCGCAATCGTTGTTTTCAGCATTTGTCGTTCCAGCGGGAAGACGCCACAAGAATGAAAAAGAACGGAGCGAAGTCTTCACGCAATGCTTCTCAGCCAGACACACGCCAGATAAGTGATGTTGCGTCAACTAAGCAACCAGACAAGATTGCTCCTAAGGACGAGGCTGCTGTTCATAGGGGTCCAATTCGGAGGATTCCACGCCCAACATCAATGTTACGACCAAAGGTGACTGATTCTTATCAATTTTTGACCTTTTCTTTTACGACTTATTCCTACTGAAAATTGGAAAACTTCTCCAGCTCATTGGGAAATCTGTTGAAGGTTCTGCAATGCAGGCAGTTGCTGCTAGTAGACTGAGAGCAAGTGCTCGCCCTACGCCCCCACATCGTTCGAGTTCAGGTTCCAGCCAACACACAACAAACGTTGCACCCCAGAGGGTTCAAAAAGAGAGAAAGAAAGAGAAAGCAGGTCCAAGTGATAGGAGGTCATCTGGTGCACAGAAAAAGAGAGATTCTTTATCAGTTAAAGACAACGCTGTCTTCGCGAAATCAGTGATTGGTTCTCCTTTACCCTCAACGAATCTTGTTCAAACCTACCAAGATTTTATAAGTACGCTTAAAAAGGGACCTGAAGTAACATTTATGACAAGGAAACACTTGAACCCGTCAGTTCTCCATAGTCTTGCTCAAATGATATCTACTTCACTCCATGACAAAAGCGCATCTTTCATGCTGATGAGAGTCATGTGTATGTGCTATGGTTTTTTTTTGGGAAGCAGATCTGTTCGCCAGCTTCCATGCGATGATACTATTTCTTCAGCTCATTCGTTCTTTGATTTCATTTTGAAGAGTTGGAAAGCAAAAGGAATTGCCCGAATAGATGGAAAACCAGATCCAGAAACATTTTCGACTTCCTCCCGATTTGCCTTTCTAAGGAAGGAATTGGTTGCAAATGCGTCCCATTCAGCCTCAGTCGTTCTGGAAGTATCTATTCCCTTTGACAATAACAGTGGCGCATATATATTCAAGTTCAGTGCCTGGCTCATCATTAGCAGTATCCAAGAAAAAGGTCAAAAGAGTGGCAAGCTGTGTGAAGATCTTTCTAAAAAATCTTATTTGCCTGGAGGAAATATTGAGTGGAAGGCAGCTGCAATCGAATCAATTGCTCGAGACTTTTTCGTAAGTTACTTCTGTTGACAGTTTTCCATGCTTTGCGTGACCTATTTCTTTGCCAATCTATTTTATATATATTCTTCTTCATGGTGAAAGAATCGACTGAGACCTGAAGTTGAATTATTCAATTATTCTGGGTCTCGTTTGGTGTGTGATGCACAACGTGAATCTGGCAAGGAGGAAGATGTTTTGTCTCTGTTGAGAAGTACGATTGCACGATTCCCATCAGATCCTCAGTCACGGTATGTGATTATTTTGCGCCTCTTATATTATTGGTAGGGTGTTAATTCTTGCTAATGGATATTTTGGGATTATTCGCTAAACTTTATACAGAGAGGGGCTCATGTTCAAAATCCAACGAAGATTCCTTTCTCCATCTTCATTTTTGAATGAACCATTACTACAGAGCTGTAAAAACGAGACCATGATCAATCACTTTAAGTCTTCCTCCAGATTGTACAATTTGACTGAGTGTCATGGTTTCAAAGGAAATTGTTTTTTGGGGAAAACCAGGGTTTCTGGCTATTTGGGTGAGTTTGTAAGCGATTACTATTTAAAGTCTTTGGGTTAGTACTAAGTTATCTTTCGTTGTCTTTGTTGTAGTTTATTACTTCATTGCATGGCATGAGTCTGTGCAGATGGCACTCGAAATATTTACCCTCTCGATGACCAAAGGTGAATTTGTTGATCACTACATCACGACAGAAGGGTCTGGTTATGCAGAAAAGTTATCCGATGTCATTCTTTGCCACTCTATGACTACTGTACAGAAGCTCATAAAAAGTGCAGCAGAAGAAATTAGGAAGCACCTCGTTTGGAGCTCATTTGGAAAGGAATATTCTTTCTGTAAGGTTTCCGATTCTTGCTTGATCAGAGATATTTCTGAGCTTCGGAGTGTTGCATATCAGATAGACATAGATTATGTTGACAAAAGACTGTATTCTCTGCTCTACGAGGATGCAAATGACATTGAAATAAAATGGTGGGAAGTGTTTTCATTGATCGAAAAGTCCTCATCATTTTCGCATTGTGTTTCATTCTGCGAAGGGTCAACTTCAAATTATATTTTATATTGCAAAGAGAGCGATGTATTTCTTGACTTTGTTATGGATGGGAGTTGCAAATTTCTAAAGGCGCGTGCAATGACAAGGGACAAAATTAGCTACTCCGAGGACAAAAGTTCACTGCAAAATTTTAGTTTTTCGGTTAGGAACACAGTGCAGGAATTTATCACTTTCGTCTTGAAATGGATGTGGTCAGATATTGAGCCGTGTTGAAATTTAGTACCAATGTGCGATTTGTAATTTCTTGTAACTCTAATCCCATTTATCATTGTGCAGCACCCTCTGTTTTGTTTCAAATAATGAAAACGAATTTCTAGAGAAGATCATAAGTAATTGAGAGAGAGCCCCTGATGTGCAAAGAGTTATTCAAAGAATATGCGTCTCCTTTTAGAAGCTAAGATTATGTCAATTGCAGAATTGAGGAGGGGGAGACCAATGGCTTTTTCTTGGAGTGTGAGGAGTCACTAGCCCTAGGCTCTTTCACGACTCCTTCCAAGTTTTTTTTTTAGTTTTTTTCAGGTGTTTTTTTTGTAGTTTCACTTTTGTGGAGTCATTTATTTTGTAGCTGTAGGATATTTGGTAGGCTTTTGGAAGTTTATTTTTTAAGTTATTCCACAGGTCAGTTTACAGGTTATTTTGTAAGGTAATTTGTAGGCTCCTTTTTGTAGGCTCCTTTTTGTAGGCTCCATTTTGTAGGCTCCTTTTGTAGGTTCTTTTTTGTAGGTTCTTTTTGTAGGTCCTTTTCATTCTGTAAATTATTTTGAAGGTTCTTTTGTGTGTTTTGTACAGGTTCTTTTGTAGATGTTCTTTTGTGGGTTCATTTTAGATTCTTTTGTAGTTTTTAGGTGCTTTTGTAGGTGCTTTTGTAGGTGCTTTTGTAATTTTTTGTAGGTTCTTTGTTGTTTTTTATTT
>JALLOT010000772.1:5694-17822 GCA_036939595.1 Thalassiosira livingstoniorum
GATTTTTGTACATACTTTTGACGGATACCATCAATCTCAAGAATGCAATTCATGTCTATCTTGTGATTGTTGGTCATGAATTTTCTTGCACTGTGACAGGCTGTGATGATGATGAGATTTCATCATGAACTGTACCTGTAGATACTCTAGGATAAAATAATGCTGGTAGGGGTATGCTCAAAAGGTACCTTTTGATATAAATTGCAAAGGGTTTGAAAAATTAAAACACTCTTTTATCATGCTAAGTTTAAGGCACCATTTGGATAATTTGTGCCAAAATTTTCCTGATAAATCTACACTCTTTTTGAAGATATGAACATGAACATCATTTTGAACTGTAGTGCAAATTGGCAATTTGAAAAACAAAATGGCAAATGTACAAAGTTAGATGATAAAATAAATTGGAATATATTCCAACTTTTCTAAGTAAGGGATACAATTTTTTTTATTAGTGAGTAAATTTAATGACAAAAAAGGAGAAAGTAGTCATAGAAAATGTATCTAATGGTGGATTTTTGTTGCATCATTTTGTCCTGTGGGATCAGATCATCTCACATCAAAGCTCTTTCAAATTCTATGATACAACACACTACTTGTTGCACAACATAAGATTCAAGAGCTCCCAATAGCTCTCAATACAACATCATTCTGCTGTATGATATATGTAGCACTCCAATCAGCTATCTATGTATGGTACTTAGAGGAAAAGAGTACATTTTGACATGCTAGGGTATCAAAACTCTGAAAGCATTGGTCACATAATATGTTTGAATTATTGACCTATAGACCTACCTGTTTGGTATAAAATATTTCTCATGACTCATTGTTCCAAACAAAGAATACAGCCTCCCTCTCAAAATAAGCAACAGCACCTTGTCAGACTTACACTTTCCAGACAATCCACCAGCCAATAGATACTCTTAGATACATAAAATATATTTTGTTGTATGATATAGAGAGATAATCTTAAAATTTATAAGCATTCAAACAAAATTTTAATGTCACAGGCTATTTACACTTTGGATCAGCTAGCAAGAGTTCTTTCAAAAGAGTGAAACTGATTAGAAACAGAGTTATTTCAGGATTTGGGAAGAATGTTCTGTTACCCTGTCATAAAAATTATGTCACAAAAATAAAAAAAAACCATGACCCAGTCCCATTAAATAGTTTTCAAAGTTTTGATCATCATAGAATTTCTGAAAACCTTTCTGAAAACTTTTCAAAACCTTTCTGAAAACTTTTCTGAAAATCTTTTAGAAAATCTTGTTGAAAACCTTTTTGATAACCTTTTTGAAAACCTTTTTGAACACTTTCTTAAAAACTTCACTATAAACCTTCTTGAAAACCTTCTTGAAACCCATTTTAGTTTTTTTTAACTTTTGATACTTTTCTGAAAATCTTTCTGAAAACCTTTTAGAAACCTTTTTTGAAAACTTTTGAAAACCTTTTTGAAAGCCTTTTTGAAAAATTTTCAAAAACCTTTTCAAAAACCTTTTTGGAGACCCTTTTGAAAAACTTTTTGAAAACCTTTTTGAAAATCTTTTTAAAAACCTTTTTGAAAATCTTTTTGATAGCCATTTTTATAACCCTTTTGAAAACCTATTTGAAAACCTATTTAAAAAACTATTTGAAACCCTAATTGAAAATTTTTTGAACACCTTTGGAAAGCCTTTTGAAAACCTTTTTGAAAACCATTTTGAAAAATTTTGAAAATCTTTTTGAAAATCTTTTTGAAAGCCTTTCTGAAAGCCTTCCTGAAAGCCTTTCTGAAAACCTTTTTGAATTTTTTTTGAAAATCTTTCGAAAATCTTTTTGAAACTTCTTTTAATAATTTTTTGAGAATCTTT
This sequence comes from Thalassiosira livingstoniorum, assembly GCA_036939595.1. NCBI lineage: Eukaryota > Bacillariophyta > Thalassiosirophyceae > Thalassiosirales > Thalassiosiraceae > Thalassiosira > Thalassiosira livingstoniorum. The sequence goes on from JALLOT010000772.1 coordinate 7,542, forward strand.
TTGAGAATCTTTTTGAGAATCTTTTTCAAAATCTTTTTGAAAACTGTTTTGAAAACTTTTTTGAAAACCTTTTGAAAACCATTTTGAAAACCTTTCGTAAATTTTTTTTAACATTTTCGAAGTTGTTTGGAATTTTTTTGAATTGTTTCAAGAAATAATCATATTTTTTGAGTTGTATATCATGTATTAATTTGGTTCATTGTTTTGAAATATAATGACTTGGGTCATTATGAAAGGCCAAAGCTCAGAGCTGCTGCATCCCAATCAAATTTAGGTAGGGTGCTGGCTGGATTCCTGCTCTGTGCCCTTGAGAAAATAATTTGAGTAGATAAGTAAATAATTTTTAGATCTGTAACCAAAAAGATTATTTTGCAAACAAATACTGTATTTGAATTATAACTTAAGCAAAACACAAAAATGAGACTCTTTTCATAACAGAAAATATTTGTGTTACATTTTTTGTCAGGCATTTATCTGATCATGAACATTAATTTATTTTTGGAAGGATTAAAATATATTCAATTTGCTCAAGCAAAACTTCAATAAGGTTTAGTAGTATGACTTGACCTCCAAAGGAGGTACTCATACCTACAACTGAGCATTAGCCTATCAGGTCCTGGCACCCACTTCCAGGTGTGTGCTTTACTTGGTTACTTTACTAGTAATTGTAGATGTGCTACATGTTATCAATGCATTGACTTGTCCTGACTTTCCCAAAAGCTGCTTGGTGTCATGAACCTTAGCCCAACATCATGCCTCATTCTTCAGTTCCATCCTCTCTGTCAAGAATAACCAGGCCTATTGTCTGCCAATGCCCAGATGCAATCCCATTGTCCAAAGCTTGGACTCCCAACAGGCACTAGACAGACTCACTCTTGAGTTCCCCCCATGATGATGCTTTCTACCACTCTCTGCTCCCTACTACTACATGATAAGGAGGGATTTCAGACTATCACATGTCATCCTCTATTCACCAGGTGTTGCGGCTCAAGAAGCACCACCACTCTTGCCTTCAGGTCTGACAATCCATGCAGCTTACACCTGAAATTCCCAGGATTTAATCCCCCACCATCAATGAGTACCATCTTCCAAGAAACTTGAAGAAAATGGTGCTTTGTTCCAATCCAGATACCCCACTACCATCACAAAGACACAAAAGACAACTGCCACTGCTAAGCTTCACCATTGTCCTTCCCAACACTCACTCCAAAAACAACACCACCACTGTACGCCTCTGTTGCAGCCATCACTGTGGTTGAACCACCCCTTGATAAAAATTGGGAAGAGATATTTTTGTTTTTTTTTCATTTGCATTGACAGTGTGGCAATGGCAATGGAAATGGAGGGAATGGAGGCAACAATGGCGTGAGCAGTGTTGGTGGCAGCAGCGGTAGAGCAGAACAAGTCTGCTTGAATGTGACAGGGGCATTACCCTTGCTCGATGCAGTTGTGGTGGATGCCCAGAATGGGATTATTTGGTGATGGTGGGGGCATTCAGGGCATGGGCTGATAGTGCTGGTGGCCAATGTGATGTCTTTTGGTGGAGGTGTTGATCAAGCATAGCTTACAGCATACAATGACCATTGCCATGGTGATTTCCATGCACATCAATCAAGCATGGCATCTGCTGTACAATGGTATCTCTATTGCAATTGTCATGCTCAATCACCACTATCATTGGTGGTGGACAGTGGCCATTGTTAATAATTGTGATGGGAGGCAAAGGCACAACAATAAACTGTCACACAATGGAAACCTGAACACTTGCCATTGAGGATTGAATTTATATACCATGAATCTCCTTGGCTTGTGGTTTTGGGGAGTACACAGTAGGCATTCAAAAGGCAACCAACCATCCTGCCAAATGGGGGGGAAAATCCATCTCATCCCTTCTTTCAAAAAAACTTCCCCAGTTTTACTCACTACAATGTGATGGGGTTGCCAATGATTAACCATAATAGTAGTAGCTACGGTAGTAAAAATTAGTTTAATACTGTGTTTGCATCTATTAATTTGATGCTATGTAACGTTCTCCTAAAAATATTCAAGCTCATCCTTTAGGATAATTGCAACAGAATTGCCAAACACTTATTTATCAACTCATTTCTTCTTTGAAAGCTTAAAACCATTTTCATGGTTGTTGTTCAATTAATCTTTGTTGGCTGATACAGTTAGTAAATAGGTAGATACTGTACTGTATATTACTAACTCCTAATAATACATCATATGTAATAAGTAGGTATTTCTAGAGTACTACTACTACTTAATAAAAACTCATACTCCTATTTCTTACATACAAATGTTGAGTAGATATTTAGGAATTGGTATTCTATTTTTCATTGACATACAAACTGAGTATATACTACTTAGGTAAGTCATGTTCTCAGCTTAATAGCACAGGAGGTTCATTTGAAGAACCCTCCAAGATGCAAATCATTGGCTCATTTTTTTATTCTTTGAAATATTTTTTTTTGAATTTATTGCAATATATTTTCAATATTTTTCCATTATTTCACATACAAAAGGTAATTCAAGTCAATCCCTGTATCAATATGAGCTGTTTATCAAGGAGTGAGAGATGTAGGGGATATTACACAGTGCCCTCTGACCACTGAGGACTGATTCTCCATATCCACTACATCTCTCTAAGGGTGGGAACATTGATTTTTGATGTTGCAATTTTGCAGGAATTTCTGACTAAAGTATTCAAAAACTGGCTTGATTTTATACAAAAATATTGAAAAAATAAAGATGACAAGTTTAGCCATTTATATTGAGAGGTCTTGCTTTTTGATACCTGCATTGCTCAAAATTGATCCTGGCATTATTCATCCTCTTTCATCCGAAGGATCTCCTCCAGCTATTTAGGAATTAGGTATTCTTTGTGTAGACAATAGATAGGCCAAGCATATTGCATTTTTACAGCAAATTGCTTTTCTACAGTCAAAAATTCTACCTAGGTGTGAACATTAAGTAGAGTAATTCTACGGACCTAGATCCATAGTTACATACTTACCTCTAGAGAGATTGTCATCTTTCGCCAAATGTCCTATTTTTGATGATGTCGCTGTGTGAAAACAAAAGAAATTTAAAACTAGTGTGGGGAAATACTGTAGTTAAAACATGTTAGTGGGCGATAGGTAAGTACTTAGGATGATGGGCCACAGCGTTCAGGGCAAGAAGTAAGTACCTACCATACTCCTACCATACCTAGAGGTCGCTTATTACTCGTACTAAGTCAGTAGTAGTACTGTAGTATTATTATTTTTTCAGTACGATAATTAGTAGGAGTAGTACAATATATACTTGCTTACCTACATAGAGGTATTTATTGTATTGTACGTACTAGTAGCTATCCGTTACTGCGAACGAGCAGCGCCATCCGTCTCATCGAGAATCGAGAGCGCTGATGCACTTAGAAAAGGACGGGAAAGCAGGCGCCACGAAACGAACTCGCCACCCTTGTCGCCACAAACGAACCCGCCCAAAGTCGCCCAAGCAAGCTCTATCGTATTGTAAGCAGTGTAGTACAATACCATAGGTACAATAGTGTATACTCTTCGAGACACAACTGCATCATGAGATATTATTATTTCCCGCCCTCACAATTGCTTGCCTGTTTTACCATCTTCCATAAAAGCATTATCTCTAATGGGTACAAGGGCGGGGCGAGCTGAGCATTTACACAACTCACCATGACGATAATGATATGTTGAATGATAGTGCCATAGCATTGATAGACGTTTTTAGTCCCCCAACACAAGTTATTGTTTGTAACTGTGTGTGAGGCACCTTGGCGTTGTTATCGACTGGAAGAGGACCACGACACGCTTGCATCACACTCGCCTGCGACCTGCGACCAGCTGCCGCCAGCACGATTGGTTTGTAACTGCCTGCCTCCGATTGCTGTCGCACTCAACTGACAAGTCAGAAAAAAAGAAGCAACAGCTGACAGCTGCCAACAGAGCGAATTTGTTCTCGTCATTTTTTTTCTTTTTTGCTTGTGTTCTTGACACAATGGCCGATGTCAACAAAAAGAAAGCCACCAACAATGATTTAGCCCGCCCACACCACGCATACCAACCCCGCGAAATCAACGACGCTCTTAATACAGATGCGTCGAGCTGCCAATCCAGCCGATGCAGCTTTGGCTTGGCGTCATCGTCTACTTCCACATTATCGATGTCGTCGGCCAGAGCCTCGTCCCGCGGGAGCACGAATAGGATGAGGCACAGTCTTGGCAGTTCGGGTTCTGTCGGCTCTCAAAGTACCCACTCATTGGGTCGGGACGTGACGGACTATGCATTGAGGGCAAGATATTTACACAGGTTGGGCATTGATGCGACTTCCTGCTCGAGGGGGGCAAACTCAAGAGTCAATCCGGTGGCCATTTCGGGAGACGCTTCTGTAAACATTGTTACGGATGGGTTGGCCTTGCCTGGGCAAACAACCTCAGGTGGGATCGAGAGCGCTTTGCAAGAAAATGATGATCTATCTTTTTGTTCTGGGACGTTCAAGGTTGATACTGGTGCGAAGATATTACCTTCCTGTTGCAAGGGTATTAAAATGGGCAAAGTTAGACGGGAACGAACCCGAAGGCCTGGAAGAAATAGAAGTGCTTCTAATGAGTTCATGCTTCTGAAAAGTTCTTTGCTTTACACGACGGAGCTTAAGTTTGACAAATCAGATCCTACGGATGTGGAGAGACTCTCCACGAACAGATCCAATCGCTCGGTCTTCGCCAGGTCTTTGTCTAGTGAAGATAATGATTCCAGGTGCCCTTCAACACAGTCGTCTCCCAAGTTTGAACTCTCTTCCGCCTGGACGTCCTACCTGGCCAAAGTAGACGAAAGCACTTCCCGCATCCAAAAAGAAGGACAACTCCCATCCCAACTGACAGAGCCCCTCGATGGAGCATTTGACCTCTTTTCTCTTCCCTCGGATACATCCATTTCCTCCAACTCCAAAATCACCATGGCGAAACCCCAATCCCCCGATTCTCTCACAGAACCCTCCACCTCCTTCGCCAGCAATACCATCACCCTAGAAGCCTTTTCTTTCGCTTCGTCATCGCTCTCGCTTCTCTCCCTCACGCGGAGTTCTTCCCGGTCACTGGATGGAGACAGGCAGTCATTCAATGACGATTCTTCCTGCAATGGGAAGAGTTCCCATGGCTGTCAAGACAAATCATCCCGTCGTCCTCGGCGGAAAGTCTCATTTGCCAAGGATGTATGCGCAGCCACAATTCCTTCAAGGTATAGTTATTCCCCACGCATCCGTTCAAGGTTGTGGACTAGCGCAGAGGATATTTACGTCAATGCTCTCAGAAATGAAATAGAGTTTGCGTATGACGGAAATAATTGGAGGAGAGTGAGAGAAGAGGGAGACTTTGTGCGATCGGCCGTTGCAACTCCTGCAGTTCGTCCCATTACTTCCAACACCTCGGATGTGTACGATCCCACGAATGCCATGCACCACTCGCACTCCCTTCCCGCAATGGGAACTCTATTCGAAACCAACTGCCCCAATTCATTTTTGCTTCCTTCGGGGCAGACGGTTACATTTCCAGCCGAAGAGCTGATTCATCCCGCGCATTTGAGCACGCGGTCTCCTTTTCCAAGGGGGTATTCGGTGGTTCCTTCCAATGCCACGTCCGTTTTGACGAATTCATGGCAGGCAGCGGACTCAAGTCGTTGCACCCCAGTGGATGGTGCCGAATTTGACGACGACGATGAGTATTCGGGAGGAATGTTTGCTCTGGATTTGAATTTGGAATGAGTGCACGAGTGGAGACCCTGTGATCGTTCAGCTCACATTCATTTTCCACGATATACATCAATCCACACCCACATCAACCCACATCATATCCATGTATCTGTTGCACACCTCCCCACAGACCTCCAATATTTTTTGCCATTTTTTACTTTTATTGGGATCAATCTTTTGCCCATTTTTCTTCCTAGGTGTTATGTATGTTTAATTGTACATTATTGTAAAATTTTGACTTTGACACTTTTTATCATTAGATATTCTTTTTTACCTTTCAAACAATGTCTAGAGATGGTGCTACTACTGGCGGCCTGCAATTGAAGGAAAAGAACTTGCTAGATTTTGTTTTACAAAACGTTTTCTTAAAGAGGTGGGCCGCAATCTGAGGACGGGTTGAAATGATTACATGGGTAGGAAATGACCTAGCTGTCTCCCAGCGCAGGGATTATTTTTCTTCCTAAATCTTTGGCAGCACTCAAACTTCCCTTTCAGGTACTCCATCCATGTTGAAAACCAACTTTTGTGTTTTGTTAATGCACATGCACAAAATCGATACTTTTGTAAAATACAAAGTTTAACACGCATTTTCATTTTACACTTGCACAAAACCCTAGTATAAGTAAAACACTCACATTGCACTATACTGAATTCATGTGATGCGGTGCAAGTAAGTATTCCTTCTTAATCAAGATTGCAACAAATAAATGAATTGGAACCCTTATGTCATTTTTTCATCACTAATAATGTTTTTACCAGGCTATATTTTTGTTCCTTTGAGTCTGCACTGCAAAGCACCACCAGTCCCACAGGCAAAAGGGCCTAAGTAATATTTTAGGATGGAAATCAAAATGAAATACAGCAAGCCAACCATTGGCAATTTGATCCAGTTAACAAATGTATGGGTTTGAAAAAATCACAATAGATACTGCACCATGGATGTTGGTCTTTTAAATTATTTGATGCTTCATTAGTTTACATCCCAACTGTACTTAGTGAGCTTTGCTAAAAAACAAATATTTCTAGATGCCAAAGCGATTCAACAAGACAAGTAATCCTAAGAGTACACTAGCTCTATTATAATGGCCTAATGCAACCATGATGCAACACATACGAAACTTGCCATAACTTCAACTGCTAGATGTTATATGAACTCACAGGAGACAAATATACAGAAAACTTTGAAGTGCATCTCTTTTGGAACTGTGTCAATTTTAGCTCAACGATAATCTCATTATCTGTAACAATGTCAGACATGAGTTCCCACTTTACTACTTGTCAGTTTATGAACATGCAACACCCCAACTTCTTACAATTAATTTCATGATGCTCTTTTGATTTCTCTCAGTATGTCTGTCTTTTTTCAGCCTGGAAGGTAAAAAGAGGCTGTCTGCCAGGTCACCCTATCACAAAATGCTGAATCTGACCAATTTTGGAGCTAAAACCAATTTGAATACATCTTTAGTATTTCTGTGGAAATTAGACAGCTCCTGCATGTGGGTTTTATGAAAGTCATCAGAATTGAATCTTTTGAACCTACATACAGTCCATAATAATACAACATAGTAAACCTGCAATACCTACAGTACTTTTCATTAACCTTCCACCCAGCCAGCGATGGCAAAGAAAGAGAACTATCTAATGAACCAGCCATCCAGATCAAAGCAGCTATCGCTACCGCAGTCCCTACAATTATTTCCAACATCTCTGTTGCCCCACTCACAGCCAAACCTGTTGCTTAATAGGCAGCATGAGTAACAGCAATGATGGTGACGCATACTCTCAATTAAAAACTATCCAAATATCAGCTGGAAAATGTGGCAAACGAGTTTACTTTGATTGCTCTTACTCAGTTTTGTGGTCGCGGAAAGAACAAAACCCCATTCTCATCAATCCTAAATAAATTGAAGGACCCTTCTTCCAATAATAAATTAGGAGCAGCAGCCATGACAAAAGTTTCAGAACATATCTCTGGAAAACAAACTCAAGGAAGTCTATCCAAATGTGGACTAGTTTTTGAGTCTTTTTGTGACAACAACCAATGGAGATGTACCTGGGACAAACTGGATGCAGAAACAGAAAAAGTTAGCCAACCCTCTCAGTATGATGTGAAATCTCTGATAAACTACAGGGTAGCAGGGATGAGAAGACAGGGAACTCAACACTGGGAACTTGAACATGACAACCTCAACATTTGCAGTCGATCAAGGAATCATGCTTATTTTGTGCCATTCTGATGTGCCTCTTTTTCTGTATTAAATACAACCACATGAGGTGCCCGTCTAATACTGCTTAAAGCCAGATCTCTTACTGTGGATGCAAATTTGTGAAAGAAAATAGTAAGATCAATTCATTGATACAACCATTTTTGTTTCTGGCATCTGCTTTGCACATTTCAACTTCTAATTTTCCTTTCCCAGTTCTTTTTTGACAGGGTCTTGACAAGACAACACTCCTTATATTCATTTTTTGTTGCCACAGAAATTGTCCATGATTAGATGCTGACAATACATCAAAAATCATTGTCATTGATGTAATGATTGACTCTGTTCCATTTTTTCTCTAAGCCATTGTTGACTAGAAAAAAATATCACATCCTATCACATCTTCTCAGCTGTAAGACCTTGGTACCTCATTTAGTGCAAACAAAAAGTTTTCTAAGTGATTCCTGATTGGTGGTTGCTTTTTTGATTGACAACTATACTCTGACAACTTGTTCTAGTGAAATTAATTTGGATGACACAACCACTATTGTCCCTTATATCACCCTGCTGTTGTCATTTATACTTGTTAAATGAAATAAATAATGTTTAATGTTGTTATTTCTTGTACAATAACTTCAATAAGTAGCTTCATTGAACTAGCTTTTAGTAAGTGATAAAACTCCTAATGGATGAGTCAACATGCTGCTAATTATTCTTCTGATTATTTCTATTCAGTGTGAATAGCTGCAAAAGTTTCTGTAACAACTACTTAGATTCCATATTATTATCATGAAATCTATGCAATAATCATGTTGCCCTCTAACATTGTCACACGTACCAAAAAAACAAGTACATACAACAGGTACCTACTGTTGTATTTGACATGAAATGTTGACGGATGAATAATTCCAATATCATGAAACCCACATGCCGTATCCTTTCTCAGTGGGAAGAGACAATCACTTTGAATATCATCACACCATAGGTGTTCTCAATATTGGTTGGATTCAGCAAACCCTAGCTTTTCTGTGATAGACTGACCTGGAAGACAGCCAAGAAAGGATGGGTTTGACTATGAACTACATCACAAGTTCCAATGAAATATTAGTGGCAAACAAAAAAGAAGGCAAAACATGTGCTGAGTGCTTGGAAGGATTTGAACATGCCGACATCAAGAATGCAAACCAAGTAAAGACAGTGGTTCAGTTGAGACTGGAGGCTAAATGATGACTAGAGTTGCAGTTTGTTATTGTCCTGAAAAAGAAAGAAAGTTGGTTTGTATAATCTGAGTTTTTGGAACACCAGAACAGTTGGATTCATATCACCAATGTAAACAGGCCAAGATCAAACAGGGCCACTACAGACTTATACTGAAAGTGGGCCTTGAGTTAATTCCAATAACATGACACAAAAACACGACAGAATACCATTTTATTTTAATGCACTATGAACAGACCAACCCATTCAATTATCAAGTGAAGGAAAATACACAGTACTGCGTATTTCACAACATAGACTTTCAAGAAAGAATTCAGAAGTTGTGCCCAGTAAAAGGACTGGCTACAAGGTCATACAGCTGGGGGGTGCTTACTTCAAAAGGTCATCAACCCATAAAACATTGATCTAAACTGACCAAGAAATTTTCAGCATACTTAAAAGTATTTTTTGAGGAGAAGTAAAGTCAAGAAAAGGAAAAGGAGAGGCATGTAGCAGATGAATTAGGTGTCAAATGAAAGAGGAAAGTCTATTAAGCATAACAAAAATACGATATGAATCAATAATTCTTCTCGGATATGAGGTTGAGTGGGGATGAGAAAATTTACTGCAGCAAATAATCATGAAAGTGTGCTTATCAAAGAATTGATTGCTTAGGGAAGTAAAAAGATAAAAAAAGAATAGCAACAAAGGCCTTGGTTCAGAGACTCAATGCAAAAACTTTAAGATAAAATGGCAAGTAGATAGACAAACCAGTAATATCCAAAACAAAGAATTTATTGATCTGAAAACATCAAAAAGTTCATTCCATTTTTAAAAGAGAAAAAGTCTTGTTTATCTGAAAACCATGTTACTGAATGATTACTATCATTCTGTTATGATTTTCCTAAATATGACATTGATTACTTCTAGGTTCAACTCAAATAACATGCAATCTATTACTGAATCTTGGAAATCTGATATCAAAAAATCTTAGCACCAAGAATAACTCTTCTATTGAAGAAGTGGATGGTTTTGATACTTTCACTCATCGCAAAATGGAAAAAACCAAAATCGGGTTTATCGGCATCGACTTTAAAATCCGTAAATCGCCTTT
>JALLOT010000773.1:0-17787 GCA_036939595.1 Thalassiosira livingstoniorum
AAAAGACAGCATTTTGCAGTCTCCGGGAGAGGTGGGTGGGTGCTTTTCAAATTTCATTCGATGTCGAGTGTTAAAATGACAGAGGTGGAAATTTGGTTTGTTGTAGCCAGAAAAAGAAAGAATGAGCTTTTCAGCTCAATCCCGATGGCTTGATCTGATTGCCATTATCCTTCTTGCCCAGGTGGACACGCTAGGACTGATGTCCATGGTTCATATGTAGGAATAGTATAATTCTACGGATGAATGACTTGTCAATTCTTCTTGAAAGCAACAGATCTCCCTCATAGGATTCGTACCTAGGTAGGGGGGGTGGCGCGCAGAGCACGCAAAGCCTTGGCAACAAAACCTCATTTAGCGATTGTACCATGACTACTGGCAAGGTTGGTTGAGATCACAGTGGATGTGTGGTAAAGTCTTGATAGCAAATATTCCATCTCAGCAACCTATGTTTGGATTGCCACCAAATTGTTATTTCATAATAATGCATGTCTAAAATTTTAAAGCATCTTTGGTTCGTTATGAAGCTAACAATATTGGACATTTTTCCATAAATCCCTCCCCATTTTTTGGGACTACTTCAATCTCCCTTTTTTGATACTGGCATGAATTGACCGTGATTCCACTTTTCTATGTTGATTTCACCTTCCCAGAATTGGGTTATGAAATCAAAAACATGATTTAAAATCTCACTTAAGTTGAATTGGATTAATTTTTCCATTATACAGAAATGCTGAAATGAGCAAAATGCTACCACACAGTTATGTTCTTTCAACCAAGGGAATAAAGTCTGATAATGAAATTAAAAATCAATGTTAGTTTTCAATCTAGCAACTCACTTTCCAAGATTCTGTACCTGTGAATTTTAAAAACTGAGTACTTGCAATAGAGGTTCACAGAATTTGCATTATTGTGGTTGAGGGGCAGGAAAAACTTGTCAGATCCCAGATTTGACCTTCAAAATTATGTGCAAAGTGAGAGCATTGGGAATTTGGAAGCAAGTTTTCCCAGCATTTTTACCCTCTTTTTCTATTCTAAATCACATGCTAAAAAACTTTTCAAGTCATAAAAATGGTGGGTCACAGTTTTTGAATTGTGAATATCATTTGTTTCTGATAACAAATAATGGTGGGTGTCTCTTGGTATGTATACTTTTGGCAATGTCAAAGTGTGAATTGTCAACTTTCTCACGGAGTAATCAATGCCCAAATAACTACTTTCAAGTAACACCTGAAGCCAGAAACTAGAAAATTTTGATGTGGAAGAGAGTTTTTGTTTGAGGCATGATGAATCAACTTTAGTGGTTAGATGTATCAAATTTTGTTCCTGTGAATACTAGCTATGAATACCTAAGTAGTAATTGTTGTGAATGAATTACAGTTAGTTGGTCATTTTGGTGATTTTGGTGGGTTTTTTTTTTCGTAATTACCATAGTACCCACTAAGTACTTAGATAGTTTCCTGCATCTCAGCTTGATCTCAGAAACTGCGAAATGGCGCGCCACGCCGAAAGAGTGAAAAGTGGGGTAGAATACCATACAACAAGGTATTGTAAGGTATGTATTGTACAACATAAAATATTTGTTGCGAGTACTACGAGTATTCTCGTTCGTTCGTTGTACTAATTATTACTAGTACATAGTATTCTACCGCCTTAATAATTACGTGCTACATACCTTATTACTTCTACCTACCACTATATATTACGAGTACCTTACTTACCTACATTCTTGTTACGATTAATTCCATCTACATACTACGTAGAGTATTAACATAATAAGCAAGGTATGGTAAATAATTAAGAGATGGTTCATTCCTACCAGATCGAATCCTACCGGATTTCTTACCAATAATATTTAGTAAAAGGGCTATCATTATTTAGTAAGAGAGTTAGGGCAAAAATACAGGTGGAGAAATGTCTTCAAAAAACAAAACAAAATTATCCCATACTGCCCCACAGACACTAGAATTAGTATTGCCCTAAGTAAAAAAGTTTAATAGTTGGCTGAAAAACAAAATGATTTTTCAAAAATGATTTTTCGAACACTAACCCTAATTGAAGCTTTGCTCGAGCAAAATACAAAATTTATACTCTCTTCGACACAGGTTAATTTTTCAGGTAAATTCTCCGCTTTTGTGTTGAAGGGAGTAGAAATTTTGTGTGTTGCTTGCACAATAATTCAAGTAGGGTTGGGGTTCACAAAATCACCTTTTTGGTTACAGCTAAAAACATATATGTATGTCATTGTGCTCGTAATTGCCCAGTCACACAATAGGAGCTGGGCGCGCTAGGAGCTAAAATTGAACCAAGGATCAAAAGATTCATTCTACATCCTGGGCAGGGTGTTTACCACCATGTCTAGTGTTTCCATAGTACCAGTGTTAAAACAATATATTACCCTAAAATCGAATAGATCTTCAACCTGTATTATTTTGGCACTACAGTCCACCCATGCCTTGTTTCAAGTAGGAATCAATTGATCATGTCATGTAGAATTGACCTTTTTGTTGCAAATAATGTTTCGTCCAATGTAACATAGCATTATTGGCTAAAACAAAACCACAATTTTCTGGTATGAGACTACTAAATAGAAACTCACAAAGGTATGGTACACAGCCTACAGAATTTGTATGTGAAAAGAATGGAATAGATCTTTTTATTTAGAATATTTCCCTTGATTCCAAATAAAAATGCTTGTGGTGTGGATATTTATGAGTTAGAGTAAAAAAAAGAAACAAGAAGCATTGTGTCTAGATTGTATTGCAAAGCAACATAGGGTTTAAGAAAAAAGATCTATTTGTTTTGTATGTGGAAAAAATATTTCAAAGTCTGGTTTCTGATGCAAAATACATGCATTTGTCTTGTAAATAAGACAGCTCAGGGCCAATTGTACAGATTTTCAACCATCTGTCCATATTTTACATTTTCTTAAACACTTGAAAGAATATTTTGTGATTTGCAATGGGCAATGAATAAAGTTTTTTGCAATTTCAAGTTACCTTTTGCTTTTTTCAATATTAGTTTTTGAAGAAAAACATGTTGTAAGAATCATTATTATTGTAAATGAAATAACTGGTTTTAGGGGATTCTAATAAAAGTATGAAAGGTATTGATGTGTGATGTTATGACTTTTTGTGGATTTGTGGCCCTCCAACTAAAAGAAACTAAATCTTTGCAAAGGCATAACTTTTTGTTGCCTCAGAATCGTTTTCAGTACGACACACCATTGGAAAGCCCGCATTTCGGTACTTTAAATAATTTCACTGTTGGCTCAGCATGATTATTTAGTCATATCTTTCCAATTCTGCACAAGTGCAAGCAAGTGCATAATTGGAAAGGTGTGACTGAAAAATTGCTGCTGGATCAATTTTCAATTATTTTTACAATCCCTTGATTGCTAAAGCACAAAACAGAAAGGTAGCAGTGCACTTTTTCTGTGTGCTTTGATATTAGTTGGATTACAATAAATTTAGGTAAATAGAGTTCTAATTAGGATGTGTATGAATTATACCATAAAAAAATGAAGACAACAGACACACAAATAATGAATAGGCATTCATGTGTGGTGCCTTTGCTCACTTGACATGTCTGTGATGTAAAGATCACTTTTCCAATCATTAGTCCCTTCTTGTTATGAGCTCCTGGGTACTCTGTCTACTTAAGTGTCACATGTCAACATGTGTTCTGCCCCTTAATGCTGTCTAAACTACATCAATTGAAAATGATAGATTTCCAGCAGTTATCATAATCACATTTGTAGAAAATATACAAGCCACATGGATGACGTATTACTCAACTAATCAATCCAAAATCCAATTCAGTTCTGACCATATTTTGGTTTATTATTAGAGGCTTATGTGTGATTAAAACTTCAAGCAGGGCCCATAATGATGGTAAAACAGACATTTTAATGTACATTTATTGGTCCCTATGGAAGACAAGTTTTGCTACACTTCCTAAATTACACTTGCTAGATAAACTGATTTGACATTAGGGTTCATCCTTGTCAATTGGTTGAGGCTGAAAAATGATAAATTGTCCGCTCTCTTTTTTAACTGATTATATTCAAAGATATATGCCTTATATGCAACTACAACAGTTTTGTGCAGTTCACAGAGGGCTGTGATGGACATTGTACAAAAATAGACTTCATCATGATCAACCTGATAGTAGAGCACTTCCCTGCAATGCCCACATGTCCACAGAAGCTGGTCTACCAAATTTCACTTCTCCATGTCTTGCACTGCGTTTGACCCCTATTGGGGAGTACAATTTCTCACATCCCATTGGGTCTTTTGATAAGTTCCCATATTTGCAGTCAGAGCCATCTGAGGATGGCCACATACCACTGTTCCCTTGGGGATTCTAAGAATTGCTACCAGGTTGTGCTGTCAAAACCAAGCCAATGCATTCCCCTGCCAATGTGAGGCATTGTGACTGAATAATTGTTTTTTCCCATTGGGGTTGCTCATCCCAACAGGTTTGAAAGGTGTCATTTGAAAGACATTGCATGAAGAGTTGAAGAAATCATTGTGGTATGTGACATTTTGACCCTTACTGTCTGATATTATTGAGACTGTCTTGATGGGAAGCCTCCATTTCCAATGAGGGGCAGCACAGTAGGTGCTGGAAGGTTTCATTTTGCCCCCTGCAATGTGACCATGTGTTTATGGTGGACCCACAGTGTTTATGATTGTGGCCAATTGGGAGCCAATTGAAGAGGGTCTTGATCGCCCTAATTGATTGGTGATTTTTCAGGTGGACCTTTGAATCACATAGGAGTTCCCAGTCTATTGATAAGATTTGATTACAAGTGAGATGAGATGCACTGATGAGGGGATCATAGATATATGCCTCCTTGGTAGCCTTCATAGATGGTGGTGATCTATTAGTCATCAATTCATAACAGTAACATGGATATGACCCCTTGAGTGGATAAAATGAATCCTCACTTTTGTTGGCATCCAAGCATTGACTGACATGAGATAGAATCACATCCCACATTTAGGACTTCTGGATGT
This sequence comes from Thalassiosira livingstoniorum, assembly GCA_036939595.1. NCBI lineage: Eukaryota > Bacillariophyta > Thalassiosirophyceae > Thalassiosirales > Thalassiosiraceae > Thalassiosira > Thalassiosira livingstoniorum. Next base: position 5,019 of record JALLOT010000773.1, read on the forward strand.
GTGAGTTTTTTGTTCTTCTTATTTTTTGTGGCGGAATACATATGGCCACTGACATGCATGAATGAGATGTAGTGCTGTGTTGTGCTTACCAAATTGATGGATAGCCATGACAACATCCATATCTGACAAGAGATACTGTGATGGGTGATGGACAGGAACTTAAATCTTTTTAATGCCACTCTTCACTCTTGATGTCACAAAACTGCGCAATGGTGGCTGGTGACAGTGGGATTGTCTGTATGTCATCTTTCAGAGCACAATACATGCCCTCTAGCTAACCCTGAAACAAGTGTTAAGCGGTAGAGAAGTCAAGGGCCTTTCAGGCTACATGGGCCTCATGAGGGGTGACATGCAGATGGGCTCTGACAATTCACCCTACATATGACCATTGATAGTTGACATTGATGAATGAGCCACTCACTGCCAAATAGCATTTATGGGACTGATGCTATTGTTGTTAATTTGTATCAACCTTGAAGTGCCACCTCTTAATTGAGAGTTGGCATTTTGTAACTTTGTTGCTGTCCAGAATTTATGTTTTCACATGTTGAATGTCAATGAGGTAGCATTCATCATTCATTTTTCCCTGTTTATCTGTGTGGTGATAGAATCCTTTTACAACAGAGTAACAGAGGGTTCAAATCAAGTTACTCCCTCCAGATCTCAAGTGAGAATTGCATCATGTGAGAAATATCTATTGTAGCATACATGACTCTGATATGGGAGCCATGATCCCATGGGTTGATGTAGCTTGAAATGAATGATCTTGGATCATGAGGATGTAGGCATTATTGGAAGGTCACCCATGCATTTTTGTGTGATTTGACCATATTAGGCCAACTCAAAATGGTTTTTGCCTCAATTGGCCCTAAAATCTAATGAAGGGGATATATGATCACCACTACCAGATTCCAGATCCAATAATATAATGACCCTGAGCCAAATTCTCTCATTGTTGGCCAAAGTCAAGTGTTTAGGCTTAGTTGAAGGCATTGTTTCAAATGCCTCCATGATAGAGATATCTCCTTTTCTCTGCAAAGAAGTTGTCGAAGGTTTTCAACGCAGAGCCTACCATTTATCTCATTCAGAGTACTTTGGATATGTACAATCCAGCTTTGTTCCATTGATTGAGAGGGTTACCTCTTCCCAATCTGACTTTGAAAATTCTGAGACAAGTTGCACACTTTGAAGTACCACCAGCATATCAGTAGAATGTGTTCAGTCATGATGAATGGTACAAATAATGACGTAGGTGAGGTCTGCTTGAGCAAGAAGGGTATCCAAGGTGGGAAGATTTAGGCCTCCTAGTTTAGTTGGGCCACATACCACTGATGCTACATTTTACAGTGGATTCCAAGTCAAGTTAAGAAGGTATTATGAAAAATTGTGTCAAGTTCCTTGTACTCTTTTGGAGTAAAGTGCAATATTTGAAAGCCACATCATGTCTGAGGAATCAGGTTTTGAAGTGACATGACTTTGGCTGATTTCTGCTGGTCAAGGTGGATGGTTGTTACAGCTCTGCATGCTGCCAAGATCTTTGCCCATTGTTGGGTGACCTCTTGGGTTTGATTATTGTATGCAGTGAGGAAATAGCCTAGACCTTTGTTATGGTCCTATGGTTGAAGTTGCTTGATTGGTGATGATGACCCTTTTACATCTAGTAAGATGAAGTCAAATTTCAAAGTTCTATCAATTGTGAGACAGCCTTTCTGCTGTTGAAATTCCAGTAATTGGAAGGTATACTTGTGAAAATCAATTGCCTGACTCACAACATCATTGCAATTAACACGTTTCTGTGCTCCACTGATGATCTTGGCAAACAAATATTCATTGGCAATGGAGCCTCATTCATAATCCATAGCCCATTCATCAGTATCATCCACGTATGAATCATGTTTTTGATATTTGAAGTTCACCTGTCATTGATGAAAGAATATGCCTGAATGAAAGAAGAGTGTGCTTGTAGAATGGTGCTACTTAGCAAGAACCAGAGGGATGCAACCTTGTCCTTTCCTTGTTATTCACATTGGATCAGTGCCTCCTTTGGATTCTGACAGTAGCTGGTTGGTGATACTCCAACACTTGTCCTAACATGTTGCTTGAATCCAGCAATTACTTTTCTCCTGTTTATCAGAACTTGAATATCCATTCCAAATTTGCCTTACACAACATTGGATTATGGTGGATGCATTCTATCAAAACAGGCTGGTTGGTGATTGGCAAAGAGGACAATAGTGATTTTCATGAAGCACCCATACTCAAAGGGCATCATCTTTCTGAAGGCAACATCAACCAAGATTTGGCCTTCTCTACCTCCCCACTCCCCACTCTTCAGGATGTAGACCTGTTTTCTCTGCATTCTTCATGAGTTGCTAAAAGTTGAATATTTTTTGTAGATCTTTGTTGGGGTTGGACTCAAGAAAGCCAATGATAAAAAAGATAAATTTTCTGAACTCCTGCATTCTTTTCAAGCATAATATCAATGAAGGTCAGCCACTATTAATTAACAAAGCCACAAAGAAAAGGAAGGCTCATTATCACTGATAGTCATTCCACAAAAACATCTTCTCTTGACAAGCACTTCCACAAACATTCAGGGCCCATATTTATCAATTTCATTGAAAAAATAGTAGTTTTTACTTTTTGAATTTTGAGATCAATTACCTACTATTCCATGCCCGGTTTCATGTATGGAAAATCTGAAATATTCTGCAAACAAAAATGCCAATTTCTACCAGCTGCAAACCATCAGCACCTTTGCAAGAAAATGGAAGGCCTATACCCCATCTTTTGTCCTGATAGTGCTGAATGTGTTGCCACTGATTTAATCATTAGCAGCAATACATGTAAATAGAAAAAGAATTTTGTTGCAGGGATCAAAACCAACATATTTTTGTCAAAATAGTATTTGGTTGTTCTGTTGAATCTTTTTTGTCCAGACTCAAGTAAGGCAAACTAAATTTCATTGAAAATCATTAAAGATTAAAGATTAAAGATTAAAGATTTGTAAAAATGATCAAAAGATCTTGAATTTCTTCCAAGTTCAATTATATTCAGCAGGAATCATGCTTCACAATCATCAAATCATCTCTAATACTAATACCTCAAATAATTGCAACTTTTCTTTTCCTTGGTCCATGGTATGGAGTGAAGAATATAAGTAATCAAACCAAAGAAAACCCAACAAGTCAGGGCATTGATAATTATTTCAACACAGTCAACTTCAACAGTATCATATTTTGCCATCAATTATTTGACTCTGTTTTATGCATAATGTATTCTTTTGTTTTCATGAAAGGTGTCTATATTTAGACATTGTGCATGATCTTTCATGCAACATTTAATGACAACATAATTTCATGTTCTTTAGAAGTTCAATTCTGAATTTTGGTTTAGTGCTGAACTGATTTGAACAAAAAATCAAGTTGAAAGTTAGAATCAAAATTCTCTCAATCTAAATGGGTGTCAGTTAGAAGAAGTAATGGAAAACTCTATTGCTCTATCTCCTGAATACACCACTCCAGGTGTTGTTGAGATTCATAATATTGTGTGAAGTTAATGTAGGTTGGTGAACAGACCCATGGAGTAAATAAATGTAATTTGTGAGTGGGCAACTGAAAGCTGAGAACAACTGCAAAAGTTCAAAGTATTTCAGATGGGGACAAAGGCATGGATAGATGTTGGTTGTGCTGTGTGATGCATTAACAAATGTGCATGGGATTACAATTAAGTATAGAAAAGTTGTGTAATGAATTTATTCTACATGCAAATTGTACATGAAATAATAGTAGCCAATGGATCTACTTTTTATTTTTGATCATCAACAACTAAGGTTGTATCCCTTCAATAACCATTTTTTACATAATGTACCTTTATGAAAATGCTCAGAATCATATGTAAGTATCCCGGCAAACAAGTATTGTCTTTAACAGTTGATACAGCCTCCACATATTACTTAGTATCAAGATTCTTTGTTAGGAAAATAATGATAAAGATTACAGATTTTTCTAAGCTAGAAAAATAATTTGGAGTTTTAAAACTCATTTGTATAAACCTCCTACCAATACCAAACATACAAGAGACCCAATATCAGGAAGAGATATTGCTTAAGCTTGAATATTTTTCCAAATACTCCTCAACAAATAGAGAAAATGAAAGGATCTTCTTTGATAAGAAGCATTATTTTTTGAGACATTCTGACAAATTTATCAAAATTGTTTTTGATTCACAACATGTGCAAGAGAAAATGCTAGACTAAATTCTATGATAATATTTTATTACATCGTAATCAGGACTTCTACAAATCTGATTTTAAAAGAAAGGTAAATTGTACATGCAATAAATTCCTACTACATTATATCAAATTTTGAAAAAGCTGGCTATGCATGTGAGTGGATGGACAGAAAGATGAAATAAATGCATACAAGCAAGAGACCTCAGCGAGCAGCAAGCAGCAAGCAGCAAATAGCAAGCAGTAAGCAGCATACAAGCCCAAACTACCAACCACCACACCATCACTCAACATCATATCACCACAAAAGGATCACCACTCATCATTACGATTCAATAGTTCACAATTGTTTGCTTTTTTGCAAAACTTCATCAGCCTACACCAACCAACCACCCATAGGTGGTAGTTGGTGTTGAGGCACAAACAAGAAGGATGGTACAATGGCAGTAATTGGTACTTACTGAAGTCCCAAACTGTTGACTTGACAATTTTGGCGGATGAGACAAATTAGATGTCAGTGGTGTTGGGGCATGATTATGCATTGATCAAATGATGGGTGTCACCTGGATGGAGATGGAGCAGCCCTGTTGTACCAGGACATTACCCATTATTTGTGCAATGATCTTACATTCCCCATCACCATCACAATTGTAACATCTAGAGCTCTTGACTTAAGCATCCTACCATAGTGCAATAATCACCAAGCCCTCTAGTATCTTTATTTTCATCATCATTACGATCACTCTAGTAGTAGTTAAAAACTCAAAAAAATATTAAGAAAATCCCAGGATGATCCCAGTTTCCAGCCTTGACTAGTAGTTAGTTTTATTGTAATATCAGTGAAAAACTGTAAGGGCAGCTAGCAATCCCTTGCCATGAATATTGGTTGCAACAAGTTGCCATTAGAAAATAACAATGACCAATTAAAAAAGTAATATGTATACCTGGTAACCATCCTCAAGGGGCACTAGATACATGCATTACTTTGAAACAAGACTTAGAAATTATAATTTTTGCCCACAAATACAACCCCCACCAAGCAATGACTTGTCTTGAATTTCCAACTCAGAAATTCATTCCAACAACAAATCCCATTGAAAAGCATACCATGGCAGTTTAAAAAAGTAATACATATGCCTGGTAGATACCTTTGACAGGAACCAGGTATGAACATCAATCAGAGCTCATCTGTGTTTTTAATTTCCATCCACAGTTGCTGCCATGGTTGCTTGATGGTAGTGGATGGCAACTAACCCCCTTGTCTGAAAGTACCTGTGTAAATAGTACAATGATAGCTACCATAATAATACTATGTTGCTACTAGAAAAGTACTTATCAAACTGTGTGTTACTGAGTACAAAGGTGCTACCTATTGATGAACTGCAAGACCCACCTGCCAAAAAATGAACATCAAATATTTCCAGTAATTTTCTGTGGCCCATGGACTCAAAAAAACAAATAGGCCCGCTTCCACATGCAGGATTTTTTGTCCTTGTCAGCCAATGATTCTAGCCTTCTACAGAAAATAGGATTGTACTGAAGTTTATTATTAGTTCCTAAGAATAATGGGGCAAGTTTTTCAGGACATGCAATGCAAATTGTCCCCCAAGCTACTCCAAATCTCAAGGGACAAGCTGTTTTGATCATCCCAAAAACCCCACCTCATTGTTTCTAGGAATTTATACAAAAATATGCAAAAGATTCTCATAATTATGTTAAGAATCAGTTAAAGATGAAAAATATTAGAAGCAATTTCATAGTTTACAGATAGATTTGGGTTACAGTAAAAATTCAAGCCCTGCACAGAGTAATGGACTTGCAGAATATGTTGCAACTGTGTTGCAACAATCACTGCCCATTCTTTATTAATTAAATTCATTGTTGGGGCTGGTGGGAAAGACAAAACAGGTTCCATGAAGGAGAAATAGGCAGTCCCTAAGGTACTTGATATTGAAAAACAAACAATATGTCTCCAAACAATACAAGCCATTTTAAACACCATGTGGCATATATTGTGGACAGGCTGTTTGGTCATGAACCAAGCTTTTTTTGGAGCTGATTTCAGACCAAATATCTGCCCCAACTGGTATGTTGTAAGATGATGGCTATAAAACAGAAGTCAACTGTAAAATTTGTACTAAATTAGTATCGTAATTTGTATGTACTCATACAAGTTCAATAAAAATTATTAAAACAGAAAATTTAAAGTACACTTATTTGGTCCTTTTAGATAGTCTACATGGAAAAAGACACTCCTAAATTGGACCGATGCAGTACAAAATATTATTTTCCTCTTGGAATCTTCCCCACATGTTCCATGTACTACCTACTTTTTTAGAGAGAACTCATATTTTTTCAAACACAGAAAAGGACACCAGACAGAATTTTTCAGAGTAGACATCTAGCTTCTTGTTTTGAGACATATTGATTATTTTTCAATAACAAGGGTCTAAGTATGAAGGGTAAGGATGAGAAGAAAATGATTTGGCAGTTCAACAATTTTTTGATCTTTAAATGGTAAAAATATTAATTGGATAATATCCATTCATTTCAGCTTGATAAATAACTTTACATGATCTCACAAATTTTTGCATGATTTTGTACACTTTTTTGATTTTGCATGCAGCAATTGATGGATTAAAAATCAAATACAATTCAAATTGCATGTGGTGATGAATGATGTTGTGCTGTCTTTGCTCCCCCTTATATCTCTTCCAATTATCTCCATGGCTGTGATTCACCAAACTTAAGGATCACATCAAAACTAAGACAAACTCATTACTTTCATCAATTTCTGTTTCTATAATTCTTCTTTATCATTTCAATCAAAATAGTGGTGACACTAAAGCTAAAATATTATAGCAGTTTAAGCTTAGCTTTACCCTGTTTTGTTATGTTGTTGCATCCTGAGGATTTTTATATAAACAATGACAATGATTTTGGCAAAATCATGATATTGCAATAATTCTTGTGGGTGTAATTTTTTTGCAATTGCTGCCATCATGTTAGTGAATTAGGTTTCACAATTTTTGTTCCAGATGATAACTTTGGCTGTGGCAAGGTAGGGGGGGGTCTGGCAAAGAATCCAAAAAATTCAAACCCAAAAATATTGACTGCAAATTTGCACACATGTTCCAATGGGTAAGAATGAAAGCCCCTGAAATTTTCACAAAAAATTTACTTGGCATTGAGATATGAGCCATTAAATTTTGCTAGCAAACTGATCTAGATAAATTTATGCTAGTAGCATTAACTAGGTAAATTGCCTTTGATTGGATGTAATAAAAATCTGATAACAACACACAATGACTTCATATATCATATATATAATATAAGACTTGCATGAATTAAACCATATGGTAAATTGTGCTTTAAAAGTAGTTTGTTTGACAACCCTTAAAACTGCTGCTTTGATGATTTTGGTGCAGGAAAACAACAAAGGAGGTAGCTAGAGTGCTTATGTGTGTTATAACAAATTCAAGCAAATGGAAGCCCAATCCCAAAAGTTTATAACCTTTAAGTCCCAACACATTCCCAAATGATGGGAAGCCATAGGAAGATGTAAACAATGCAAAATGAAGGTAGAAGGGGTGGTTTCAATACTGGGTAAATACTTGGATATTAAATAATATGTAAAAAATAGAAATAATGAAATCATTTCTATTGTAATAAAGTTTACTTCAGAAGTTTTTATGTTCCATCCTTCATCAAGAATCTTTCTGACATTTTTTTATTTTATTCTGATAGCATAAAAATATTCAAATAAAGCAAAATGAAAAGGCAGAAGGGGTGGTTTTGATGTTGGGTAAGTACTTGGATATTCAAATATCTAAATACAAAAATGACAAATAATGAAATCAAAGCTAATGTAAAAAATATACTTAAGAAGCTTTCATTTGCCAGCCATAATCAAGAATTTGTTTGATTAATATCTTTCATTTTACTCTAATTTGAACTTAGTTGATTGTTGTTTTTTGACAGTTCCCTTATTATTTGCTGCTTTCCACACCACATTGATCTGTAATCTGTATGATTGAACTTTTTGAAATTGTTGCTATTCTAGTGATGATATTTTACTCCAAAGAACTGGAAAATTTACTCTTTCCCTAATTTTTGTTGACTGTGGTGTGGTACCTGTATTTCTAAATTTATTATTTTCTGATACATCAAATAGGGAATGAGAATAAAGCTTGGCCACCATGGTGGAGAGATTTTAAAATATGCTCTTCACTGGGGTTGACAAAGAACAGCACTTTGTCCTTGTCACCACCAGTTGTTAATATGACAATGTCCTTTACCTCCAGCAACAGCAAGATTGATCAAAATGGGCAATCACAAATGAGTAGGAGTAAGTTAAATATCATCCCCCCTGCAGCTTTGGCAACTTTGATGGAGGAGAAAAGGGTCAGCTGAGGACAGCAAAATGCATTCCATGGTGCCTTGTTCCCATTGTCATCTCCATCATCAGTTGGTGGCCTCTTCTAAAGCATCCATGACAATTTACATCCATCACTTAATTGAAAGGATTAAGGTACACAAACAAAAATGGGGGAGATCGGAGGCTTTGTTTATGGAGGAAGACAAGTGTGTCAGATTTACCAAAAATGAGACAAACAACAGCTCCTCCACACAACAATCAAATGGAATGAGCAGCGGTGATTGGCAAAGGTGAAGGATGGAGCAAATAGTAGGTCGGGGGGGGGGTTGCTGATGGACTGCTACGGCTGCAGCCAAAAGCAATTACCTCAACTTTGTCAGAAGCAGCAGCATCATTGAACACACCAAAAAATTTAAAAAATAGAGTTTTCTCCACACAACAGCCACACAGCAACCAGCCAAGCTAGGGCCACATGCAGATTACTACTGTGGTTGCAGGTATTGTTTTATTGACAGTGTTGGGACTGTCAATACTACGCAATTAGCAATGAGATAAAATTTCAATTTCCACACTTTCTGACAATTCTCTCATCATCCCTTCTCCATTGCCATTTGTTGGTGGGAAGGAAAATTGAAAAAATTGATTTTTTTCAGCCACATGGAACTGGCCAAAACACTTGATTTTTTGTCAGACCCCCCTCAGGCAAAGGGAGTTTTGGGAGAAGAGAGAGTAAGGAGAATGTTCAACAATGTTTGTTAAACTTAATGTTGATTTAGACCTTTTCATAATATAATAGATACAATAATTACATATCAGTTGGTATTTCTTTGGACAAAACCAAACAATCTCACACAATTATGCATGATTACTGCCTAATTTCATTCAAAAACACACAAAGATTACATCTTAATCACAAATGATATCTTAAAAAATAAAAAAATGTCAAATTAGGTAAGAATGTTAGCAAAAAAACTTACCAATTGATTCTTATCATTTCATACAGTTTCATCACATAAGTTTGTGATTCTTAGATCTTCCAGTGTAAGGCATGTAGATGTGGAAATTGAACCAATGATCTCACCCATGTAGTCACTTCCTCTTTCCATTATAGACCATAAGGGATTTCCAACCATGTGATGGCATTGAGAAATTGATCATCTCAAAAAATTGAGTATTAATCAAAATTGAAAACTGAGTGTCCAATCCTTTTTTGGTCTGATTATTTTTTCTCTTTTTCTCCCAAAAATCACTTTTATCATTGACTTTTGTAATTACATTTCAACTCTGAGTCCACTCATTTAAAATAATAATTTTTAAGTTTAAACTTGAACAGATTGAAACAAACAAGTGGTATGTGACAAAACAAAAGACACACAATTCTGAAAAATTCATATGAAAGACAATTTTTTTCTGACAGAGAACTAATTGTTGCTGGAATTAAACATTCTCTTTTTTCTGTCTAGTAATTGCAATAAATGTGACAATCATTAAATACAAAAAAACAACTGGAAATTTAAGATGATGTGTTTTATCCAATGTGAGTTCTAATATCAAGTTTTTTGAATTGGACCAAACTCTGTAAGCAGATACATCAAAATATGGCTAGCAAAACATAAGCATGCACTGGTTTCCCTGGAGTGGAATATAGGTTTGACTTAGCTTCCATCTTGCACTGACATGCCCACTAAATGTAATAAAAAATTTCATTTTACTTGCAAAACTAGTAAACCAAGCTGATATGGTGTTTTTTGTAATTTAAGGTGGATTACAGTCATAAGCTCAATTACCAAAATGAATTACATCACAATAACCAAGAGACACAATGTTATCCTTTTGTTTAATCTTTTAGTGTAGCAATTATTTTTTGAGTATTATTCAATAAACAAATATGAGTTACTAGGCTGGAGACATATTTAGTTCAAATCAAAAGAGCAGGGATCTCCACAGGGGAAATTGAAGAACATATTTTCTATGAGATAATGAAACAGAAATTTTAAAGTACATTTAGTTGGTCTGTATAGACAGGTCTACATGGGAAATTCACTCCTAAATTGCACCTATTTTCTATGATAAAGAAACATTACTTGGGTGCATTTGGTCAAGAAGTGTCATTAGTGTTTGATTTAGAGGAATTAAATGCTCATGAATTAGATCTTCAAAAGAAGCAATTTTTGAATCTGAAATGGTATTTTAGTGATCAGGACAAAGATTGACAAACATCCAAGTAGAGGCTCACAATATTTAAGGGATTTCCTTAAGTGATGAATTTTCATGTGATCAAAACCAAACATGCACAGTTTCAAACAATCAGCTTTTGGCTGCCTGGGCACCCTTGAACAGGGTGGTAGTCTGAACTGATCTCATGCAGTATATGGGTGGGGCATCTAGCACTGACTGTTTTTTGTTTACTGGCTGTTGTAGAAATTAATTATGAATGATAAAGATCCTGTCATTGTCAATGTAAAACTCACAGAACTAATTTTATGACTCTTATTGAGTCTTGACTACATAAATTGGAATCTGCCCCAACTGAGATCTGCAAATGAGATCTTCAAAAGAAGCAATGTTTGAATCCGGAATTGCATTATAGTGATTGGGGCAGAGATTGACAAAAATTCAAACAGAAGCTCCCAATATTGAAGGGAATTCATTGAATGATGAAATGTTGTGTATTCAAAACCAAACATGCACAGAAATACACAATCAACTTTTGCCACAAAATAATATTTTTTCTAATGCGAGCAGTCTTTATGAGAAGGCACAGTTCTAAAATGAACCCATTAATAATTCTTTTTTCAAGAAACACAACAAATGAAGATATCAACTAATGAAATATATTAGCATGTTGATGATATTTGAATCAAAAGTATGAGATATTTTTGATTCACCTCAGTGCTAATTTCCATTCAATCAGCAACCAAGGATCCTGATCCTGAACACACAATTATAATTTTCATATTTCACAATTATTCACCAGGTTTCTTTCCTCTCATGTGATATGTACTGAGTGATATTGCACACATATTATATCATAAAAGAATTCCTACTATCTCTTCAATTTCACTTGAACAAATAAGTTTTTGTGCACAAAAAATAACACTTTCATCTTCCATGTAAAATTTATTACTTTGATTGACAAAACATAAAATAATAGTAAAAATCAAATGATGAACTAGCTCCAACATTCACCAAGAGACAAAACAGGAATAATTTTCTCATTGCCGTTGTCATTTCAAAAGAAAGGTTGCTGGTAGTTATGAATGAATACGGGCAAGGAAACCATGTAATAAAAAATCCATAATGAATCTTTTCTGATGGCACTTTTCTTCCCCCAATGCAATGAAATTAATAGCTAAAAAAGGAACCCTCCATTGAAAAGAATGCCATAAAAAATATTAAATTACAGTTCAACACAGCTAGTCACAATATTAGTTTTATGACCATTTGACTTGAAACTATGCATAATATCCTATCTGATAAATCTTGATATGTCAGCGACACAGCTAATAAATAATGAAAAGAGATCATAGATTGATATGTCGGCGAGGGGCTCTTTCTTCAAGTCTTCAGAGATAAAGCGGTAAGAAAGATTCTCAAATTGAAGATGCAAGTTTCAAAAATGACAAAAAGCATGGAATGTTATCAAAAAATCTTTTTCCATATGAGCTGTTCTTTAATGGATTTGACTTATGAAGTTGATAAAGGTTGACGAGTTATTTCAAAAAAGCTCTTTTAAATAAAACAATAATACTACCTAATAATATATCATGCGCGCGTTTACAAAATATTCACAGCCAGACCTCAGCCAGACACGACCGCCTTTTGAAAATGACAGCCAAAATGAAATGCCGTGGAAAGATTGCATTGCTATTGCTGGTCTTCTCAAAGATACGAAATTGTGACGGGTAATGAAGAAAAAAATCAAAATGCCAGTCATTCTACAGAGCGAGGCCAACCAACCAAACAAATCACAGCACGCGGTTCAAGCTCTAATGTCAGCCTCAGACTCTTTGATTGTCACAGCACCAGTATTTCCATCCACCGTTACCAACATGCCAGTTTTGAGTAAGCTATGGACATCAATATTAGAAACTGCAGGCTTACCAAACTCCCTTGCACACAAAGCACCATGCTGAAGCACACCCCCAATTTGAAGTATC
>JALLOT010000774.1:0-17741 GCA_036939595.1 Thalassiosira livingstoniorum
AATGTCATTGGGGGGATGATCCTGTTGATTATGTTGAAAACGTTGTGGAGGTAAATGAAATATTGCATACGGAGCTATACGAAAGGCCGACATCCTACACGTTAAAATTGCAAACTGCCGAGCTGGAAATGGTTTTCCGCCGAATCAGATATGATCCACCTTCTGAACGAAAGCTCTTCAAACCAACTATCATGAATTGAACAGAGAGTTCTAAGAATTCAGCAAATCAATGCACTGGGATTGTAATATTTTGTATGTTGCATGCTGTTCATTCGAAATTTTAATTCCCGTCGTTGTGAGCAGTGATTGACAACAAAGCAACAAGGTTGACTCGTCTCAACACGGCTTGCTACAATTTAAAATGTGTTCATTTTTTGATGTTCATTGCCATATTCAATATCACTCAAAGGAAAAAGTTAAAACATGAAGGAACAGTACTACTAAATATTTTTTTCTCTCTAAGTACCCATCGCTAGAAGACCAAACCCATCCAATTATGGAAACTAACCTATCACATATCATTGCAAAAAAATCGTCAAACGAGTCTCTTGGCTCTTGGCATGCACATACCTTACATAGTTAAAATGTCAAGAAATCAACAGTTTCAAAAATACAACTTTTGCCAAAATCAAATGGGCCTTTTGTCACATGCTTCTACAAAACCGGCTGAAATTGCTGAAGTGTTATCTGAAGTGTTATTATTATAAACAATTGAGTGCCATTCTTCCCCATTTTAGGATGATGACTCAATAACATGCAACCATATTTTTTCTGAATAATGTGACGAGCACTAATTCTTCTAGATAGTTGTGTTCATTTGTGAAATTATGTGTATCGCACCAACTTTACTACAACCCCCAACATTAAATGGGGATGCGTTGATGGAAATGGACAAAAGGTGTGGATTTCAGCTTGTAATGCAGATGGCCCTAAAACTCATTGTGACAAATCTTGTAATGAAGACTGAAGACTCTAAAACTTTACATTAAAACCTATTCTTACGATGTTATAATATAATGGTATTCTTGTTGGGTTTCTACTGTATGTTGCAAATGAAAGTACAAAAACAAAGCTAATATTAAGAGTTAACTCTTGAGTAATTCATATAACAATGTTAAACATACAAAGCATGCCAATGAAAACTTTTTTATGATATTCAACTCAATCTCAAAGTATTATTGCCAGGCATAACATTGGAACTTCAATGCCATCTACAAAAATGTAAGGATGAGATGCAAAATAGTAAAACTTATCCATTATTTATGTGTTTTGTGACATTTGGATTGGGTTTAGAAAACAAATGTATGAAGATTGAAAAAGAAATCAAAGACATCAATATGTGACTTTTGAGACCAATTCAAGATGAAAATCAAAACCAGAGTTTGATTTGAATATTTATAGAAAGAAATGGAGTCAAAGCCAATTTTGAAGTATCCAATTTAAATGCATAAATATTTGTAGCATCAGAATTATTCCTTTCCCTGAACTTCTAAACTGCCACCATTGGTTACAATATAACAGAAGTCAGTAGTAAACTGTCATGCTTTTGCTCCATAAAACAATGATTAGGCTAAAAAATATAGTAGTTTTGAAGGCAACAGTATCTTCTGGTGATTAGTTATAAGACTTCCCTATTTCCTTTGCCAATTGAAGTCAAATATATATTACTCTTGTGAATGAGATGCTGGCAAAGATTGATTTATGTCCATAAAACCATCGTTGGAATGCTGCAATGTTGTGAGGAAGTCATTCCTATATAGTTAGATCAGTTGCAACATGAAAAATGGCAGCATTGAAATTTTTTTATTCATTATTTTAGAAGAATTTGTTACTACAAAAACAACAAGGATATGGTAATATTATTATTCAAGGTATTTTAAGAAATCAGGAACTACAAACAGGTTTTATTCCCAATATAAAGAACCACACCACATTCTTTAAATAAGATGAACAATATGGATAATATATTACTAGACATCTCCTTATCTTATATTATTATACCTTGGGGTTCAATAATGGTTTTTCATCCAACAACAAGGTATTTTTGTGGATATATAAATTTCCTAGCCTTTTTAAGCCTTAATTTGTTGCTGATTAAAAATATATGATAATATGGTATTCCATTCATGCTGGTTGAGGAGTTTTAAGTGATATGGGGTTGGCACAGAAGATCCCAAACAAAAACTGTTGTCCAACCAGAACCAGGTCCAATTAAAAGGCACACTAAATAAGATATCAAACACAATTTTTCTAAACTAATTCTTCTGATATTTTTATAATACATGCCCAATTCAACAGTCCACCTTTCCAATTATTCATGAAAAATTGATTTGAATTCTACTTATAATAATGTAATCACCCATCAATTCCAGCCGCATTTATTGGATATTATTGGTTTTTATTTTTTCACCATGACAACCTTCTCCAAAGCAGCACCATTGATGATTTCAACATTGTGAATTGTCAAATTTAGATGATTTTGATTCATTTGTTTTGTCTGTAGTTGTTGTGATTGTTGCAGAATAAGTTGAAAAATTTAATTTGCACAGCAAAGAATTAATCACTCTGATAAGAACAGAAGAGGAAATCCACTAATATTGAGAGTAAGTTCCAACATGGACAGAAATGTGTGGATAAATGTCTGACTACATATTCATAAAAAATTATAGAACAAACAAGAGCAAATATCACTTGATCTGTAAGAAGTTGAAGAAACTGTTGATGAAGAAGCATTTTGACCAGATCATGTTTGTCATCCCTTTGATGTCTGTAGTGAGATAAGAGTCACAATCATTCTCAGGATTCTTTGTGCTGGTAGTTACTTGGATTTGTTTGGTAGGCATATGATGTTGAATCAATTTCCTCACTCCACAAATATTTTCATCTGTTCATTGATTACATCAATTCTGCCTTTCAGTCATCACTGGACAGGTTGTTACAGGGACTCAATTTAGATGATTCTGATGCCATCAGAGAATTTTCAATGAATTGGTGGTATTTTTGGAGTAGATTTTAATTGAATTTTTATTGATTGCATTGAAGTATTTGATGGGTTGGCTACTATAATTAAGTGTTGACTCTGTGTGGATAGTCCTAGAAATTATTTTTGTAGCAAAAATTTCTGTGCAATTGATGTGAAGGAGATTTGTGACCAGCAAAAAATTCTTATGGATAAATCCAGGTCATCAAGGATCTAATCATGATTCCACTGTATGGATAGAGTCAAAACTTCATGATTCATCACAAGAAGTGGAGTATTTGCTCAAAAAACTTGGATTCTTCATTGCTGGTGATGGTGCATACCCACTAGACCCATGTATCATGATTACATATGAAAATGCATTTACAGGATCAACCAAGGATGCATTCAATATTTGGCTTTCAAACTCAAGAATTCAAATTAAATGTAAATTTGATCAATTCATAATGAGATTTGAATTTAGAGCCCCCTCTGCTTCAAGCTGATTGAATAATTAGAAATTATTAGTGTAGAAGCAAAGCTTTACAATTTTCTCATTGATTTCAGGGAGGACATCTACCATGATGACAATTTCTTTCATGACTTGTCACATACAGATGTCAATGCTGTAAGAGCTTCATGTGTTTTTTGAAGATATGATTGATGGAGAAAATGTTGGTCTATTGGTGAGTGACAACAATGAACCAAGGCATACAGGAAGGAATTCCAACTAGTGAAGCATTTTATATATTTCACTTCATTAATAAAATAAACCTTGTACATCATTCAAATAAATGATATTTAATTCTTTGGGGCATGTCAACCTTGAAAGATTGATTTGAATGTTCAGTAAATAATGAATATTTGAATATTTTATCTTTGCTCAAAACAACAATAAAACTTAGTTTTATTGCAATGCACTAGACAATATAACATTTTTTGCAAAAGTGAAATCAATCATGTATTATTTAAAAATAAAGAATTTTGATCTATTCATTTGGTAACATCAGAAAGACCAATAATTTGGTCAGAAAGTTCAACTTTACATTTTTTTGGCATTCCTCATTTAGCTGTTCCCTCCTTTGAAGGACAAATATCCTAATCAGAAGAAAAACAAGCAATGTTATGGCTTGTTTTTTAATTTTCTCTATTTTGCCAACAGGGCTAAGATTATTTTTTCCTGTTGCTGCTTGGCCCTGGAACAAAAGGTGTCTTTTACCACAGTAATGTGCTCCTTTATATTGGAGTGTGCTTCCTTTGTCTACTGCAGGATAATGTCAGTCTTGAGCTTCTCTGTTGTCACTTCCCTGATTCCAATCTGATGGTCATCTTTTTCAAAACCAGATTCTTTGAGCTTACACATTCTGAAGACTGTCCTGCTGCATTTGAAACACGCAAAAATTACACTATATATCAATGGAATATATCCAAAGAAACCAGGGAAAGGACTCTGTTCCAATGCTGCATACTGCAGTATTTTCTAATGTTGGCCAGTTCTGGTGCTGTCACTGCCTCTGCTCACAACAAAACACATTTTATGCATAGAAGGCAAGATGCGGATAGGGAAGAAGGCAAGACAGGAGAGTTAATATAAATGAAATCACAATCAAAAACTATTTATGAGCCCTATTATCTTAAATGTATGATCTGATTATTTTTAGATTAGATAGCATTGCATCTGATGACTGCAAACAAAACAATATGCACTCTCAACCATAATGCATGCAGAATGCTGTAATAACATTAGACAACATATATCAATCCTTTGACAAACATGGCATTGTGGGGACTTTTTCTTAGATGATGCTGACATGCCACATCATGATATTGTTATAATCTGCAAGAAAAAGTGCCTTGTACCTTGTTTTGTTCCGTGCTGTGTGGCACAACAGCCATTTTACAAAAAAAGTGATGTATTGCAGAATCCAAATCAGCAGACATGGAAATAACTTGAAAATTATTTGAAAATATTGAAATTTGGCTCCAAATTGAAAAATTCTGCAATCAAAAACTGTAACACAAAAAAATACAGGACCCTATTATCCAGGTACTTATACAATAATAATGGATGCAAAGTGAATATTAGATTAGGCAAAATCTAAGGGGCTTGGTTGTTGCACTATTTTGTCTCAAAAAATAGTTACTAAATGCTGACAGATGCTGACATCAGCAATAATTATAGTAGAAAAAGATTCCTCTGTAGAAAACATTATATTTTCTTCACAAAGTGGGTATTGATAGTAAGTGTTATGTAATTTTTAATCCCTAAGTAGAAAACAGTACTCTTATCACACAACAAATCATGTATTTTTTTTGAAAAATGAAGGCTTATTTCTTTTTGGCTAAAAAATTATTTTGATTTCCATTTTTGAAATTTCAATTTTGATCCATTTTTTTGGCTCTGCTATAAAATTAGAAAGATGATTTGCCCTGATTTTCCGAATCAAAATTGGATCTTTTTGGAAGCTTCAGGAAGTTCTGAAAAATTTAGGAGCTTTGAAAATGCAAACAGAGTAGGAGTAGAAAACTTTTGAAGTTTCAAAAATTACATAGAACATTGAAAAAGAAGCAAAAAGGTGCTCAGAGAGGGAATCCACCCCCAGAGCTTTATTTTCCCCCTAAATCATAGCTTTTGCTGTGCCAAATTTGGGATTTTCTCACCTGTAAATAGTATCGGTCTTGGGCTATATATAAATAAAAACATTTTGACAATATATATATATATATAGATATATATATGTTTTCATATTGTGTGCTTTGTTTGCACATAGTGTGGGTAGGTGCAGGCTACATCCACACTTATAAAATATAGTTGAGAGCTATGTTTGCACATACCAACCCATACAAACACACTGCATGGGTTGACTTGCTATGTTCATCTTAAGTAGAGTGTACCTAGGATATATTAATAGTAAACTTGCTATTATCAGCATCAAGTGTTTTCTTTGCTCACATCAGCATTAAACAATTGCTTTTTTAGGCAAAATGGTACAACAGCATAACCTGCTCTGCTCAGACTTTGCCATTTCCTGTCAAGGAGAAAATTTGTAAATGTCATGGTATAAAAACAATCCATTCTTTTTCCTGTCATTTTTTTAATCATTCATTGTAAAATTTATTCTCTTTAAATACTTGTTTCTTTTTGTATCATTTATCTAGCATGAATTTTTCAATATGTTAAAGTTAAACAATCTCCCTAAACACAAAACAGTAAGAGTTATTTGGAACAGATTTTCAGAGAGAGAGAGTGGATATTATTCACAGAAAGAGTCTTTTATGGAAATAAAAAATACACATGTTAAATTTTCTTTCATAAAGATTTTCATTTGTAATTATGTTACAAATTTTTTTCAACTGGATCAAGATATATCATAGAAAAGATCAGCTTTTAAAAATTCAATATTCCCGTATATATCTGATATAATCACACACGGTGCTCTAAGTGGTATCTATTTATGAAGCAATAATAGAATCAAAGTCTCACAAATATTTTTATTTGGTACCTACTTATAGTTGGCACTTACTTAGGTACCACAAGTATCATTTATTCATCCCAAAGATCCAAAAACAATAGTAAAAAATAAAATGTTCCAACACTTACAAGGTGACAGGTTACAGTATTGTAAATCTACTCAAGAATAATAGTAAATATAATTATTAATGTACTTATTCCCATGGGAATATAAATATGATGGGTATGCCACATATCAATTAATACTCTGTAGAGCTACGTGCTATTGCTTCCACCAGCATGAAGCAAAAGTCAAAATATTGATTTGCTCATTTTCTTTCTTTCATCAGCTCTTTTAATAATTTTTAATTGTTTGTGTTTGATCAGGTTGATTGTGTTTCGATTTTTCCTCAGATGAAGGGAGGACAGGGAGCAGGACTGTGTTTTTGGATCTTCTTTCAGTCGTCTTCTTTCGTGTTCTTCCGATGACATTGATAATTTTTTGATTTCGAAAAGTTTCGAAACTAAAGATACGTCTGATTATTTTTGCTCAAAAGTATCTTTTACTATGAAATGCACGTGGGAATAGTATTGTCTATTGTAAAATAGCCGGCCGGCAGATAGATAATAGTTAGTCGTAAGTAGTAGATAGTACAATACAATACCATACTCTCTAAGTAGATACTCGTTTCATCCTGCTCAAAACCTTTCGAAACACCACAACTGAACACCAAAATGGCAGACGAAAAAGAAACCAAAGTTGACGCCAAGGGCATCCCCCTCAAACAAACCGCCTACCCCGAAGGGATACCAGTTGCAGCCCTGTACTCCGGCTTTACTGCCGTCTTCCTCACCATCGGTTACGCCCTCGCCTACTTGTTGTATTCTCGCACCAAAGAATCCGCCGACGCCAAACTTGCCATCGTTTCTTCCTATGATCTCGGCTGGCTTTATGCCGGAATCTTTCTCGTGAAAATTCTCCAGTTGCCCATTGGCATCGTTTTGGGAATGGCACGTAAAGAATGCAAAGTTGGTGTGCCCGATCAACACGTGTACAAAGTCATGGGCAACGCGGAAGGGACGTCTAAACTAGGCTACGTATTGATGGAACGAGAAGGAACCCTTGGAAAATTCAACCGAGCTCAACGAGCTCTCCAGAATTACCACGAAAACTTTGCTTCCTTGGCATTGCAATATGTCGCTACGAGTTTCGTCTTTCCGAAGGAAAGTTGTGCATGCATAGTGATTTGGGGGTTGGCGAGATGCATTTCTGCCGTGGGGTATGTGGAGAGTCCTAAGGGGAGGATGAAGGGATTTTTGCCAAATTTGTTGACAATGAACGTTATTGGGGGAATGAATTTGCTCATTATTGCCAAGACATTGATGTAAAATTTGAGATTCGTGCCACGAGATGATGTTTAGTTTTTAGGATTATGCGAAATTGTGGCAGTTCTTTGGCGTGGTACGAAATTAGAAAAGAAGTATTTAAAAACATTTCTTGGGCTTTTGCGATTCTGAATTCAAAATTCTGGCCCAGTTATCGAAAGCCACGAAACATTGCTTGCTCAACGTAAGTATTATTCATTGTCGGATTCGTCAGCTCCAACCTTTGACACACGAGCAACAATGATCAGCAATACTGTAAAAAACAAATGAATCGTGATAGTAGAAAGATCAGCTAAAAGCTGAATGCAAAAAATATTATTTGTGTAGTCTGTGCTGTTTCATAAATACTTCATTTGTTACTAATAAAGAATTTATTTTCAAAAGATTATGAATATTTACACTCACATGACCTTTAATTTTACTCGTGGCGATTTTTGGAGCATCATACTTTCGCCTTCAAGTCATGCAATATGATATGTTTTACTGTTATATTGATGAACTTTTTTGATATTTTTCTTTCTTTTAATGCCCAGATTATTTTTGGTCTTCATCATGAGTTGGCTAAATTACCTCGGGTCTCCAATTAGCAATTGCAGTGTAGCATATATCTGAGTCAGAAACAGAAATGTAACATTCTGCACAGTAATTCAGTAACAGTTAGAGGAGCGTGTAGGTTGTTTTAATGACGTTTTGTGTAATTCAATATCTGCCTAAAAAATAGAATCCTGCACCTGGGCCACATATGCCCCCCCCTCAAGCATTTACAAGGCAGGCAGACCACTTGAGCAGTAACTCATACAGCCACTTCTACTCATGACTAGTCAACTGCCTGAGAGTATTTAGACCAGCAACAACTTCTTCTGCCCACTGAACTGCACGATCCACTTGTCTTTGCCTACTATAATGTTTAATGCTCATATTTTGCTACCGTATTTTGCTGCAAGTACAACTATATAGATTGTGTTTGACAGATATAACTAAAAAGTGCTTGTCAAAGAACTAACAGCAGACCATCAATTCCTTCAGTAACACAAATCATAGATTACAACCTTTCAAGCACCAACAACTAATGTGTGCAATAATCACTGAACTTTCCTAGCAAGAATTTCTTCTCATACATATCATTGACATTCTGACATTCTGCAACAAATAACATTTGCATCCTGGAGTAATATGTGGCAATCATGATACCTGAGTATAATGCTGCTATTGTACTCAGTATACAATGTATGATTATCACTACAAATTCTTAACATTTTTCTACAAAAAAAACAGGTTAATTTTTATTACTTCATTAAAACGACAGTGACACATAAGGAATTTGATATCAGTTCACTACAGTTCAGACCAAGATTGATAAAAAACATCATAACCACACAAAAATCATTATTTACATTGCTACTTCTTGTTCATTATTGAAAATTTCCACTTCCTATGCATAATTTAAATGTGGTCTGGTGCCTTTAGTTTGTGAAAACCAATGGCATGAATGACCAACAAGGAAATTTTTTCAAAATTCTTACTGCCTTCTTATTTGCAATGAAATGAAAACACAAATGCACTTGTGCGGACAGTACCAGCACTTGTCAAAATGTCAGCTGATTTGTTGGATGCATGTACTAAGAGGCCCTAATAGCTTTATTTTTTTCTACAGACATGTATGTACAGAATGACTTTTCTTCTCTATTTTGCTTTTCTTGTGATTCAAAAGTTTTGAATGGAGTCAAACAATTTTGGAGATACAAAAGGTCATAGCTGGCAAACATTATCAAGGGTCGTTGTCAAATTCCAACAATCTCTGTAGATAGAATACCATATTCTACATCAAAATGTAGCTTTTTGAGAGAGATTTTTGGTTAACAAGTGTATGCTTGAATGTGCTTACAAAACTGATAAAAATGACAGATTTGAACTTTGATCTCATGCATATACTTTGTGCACAAATGATGAACCTGCCAAAACCAAATTTGAATACCTACCTACCAAAGGGTGAAGTAGGAATAATATGGCTCTACAGAGATGGCTGGAATTAGGGTTCAATTTTGACTCAGCTGACATTTTGACAGGTGATGGTACTGTTATGGAAAAATATTGGTCATCATTTGAGCAGAACACTCTGTTATTCAATTATTGTTTTCATAGCTATTTGTTGAGCACAAAAATATATAAAAATAATTCATGATCCTGTGTATTTTTTTATCTCAATAGTAAAATTAATATGCAGATTTGAGAGCACATTGAATAAGTAAATCACATTGGAAAACCCAATAACTTCAATAAGCAATTTTTATTAAAAACCAGTTGTTGTGTTGGTCTCCAACTATTACTTGATTGTTTTCGATAGTTCTATTGGTTTATAATTACCAATTTCTGTTCACAAATAATATTTGAATGAAGCGTTCCATCAGCAATCAATGTAATGGATGTTGTGCAATAGTACACAGACACATACAGGTCATTGGAACAAAGCTACAAAAATCCAAGAATAACAACTAACTGGCTATCTTGACAGTTACTTATGCTATGGTACTACTTAAATTAAAAATCTCTTGGCAAGGTTTTGATAAACAGCATACATAAAATTCACTTAGACATTTGAAACACCATCCGAAGAAGGACCATAATATGGTGCAACATGAAAAATACAACAATGCAGCTATACAGCACAACAACAAGGCATCCACTGACCACCAAGTGCAGCACCTTCTTCAATGATACCAATATGGATCATCATCTTTGGTGGCAGCTAAATTTTTTTGGTCTAAAAAAAAATAGAACTACATAACAGTAACTAGGTCAGAGTGCCTACTATAATTTGTTGTTATTTTTGCTAGTTTATTTGTTAAATTACACAACTACATAAACAAAGAAACTTGCTGTTTGTGTGGTCATTTGATGTTTGATGCAGTTGGCTCACCAAGCCAAAATTTTGGATCATCATTGCAATTGAATAAACCATAAGAGAGTAGTCCATCCAATTGAAATGGTGATTTTTTGGTTCCATGTATTTTAAAAATGGCAATGGAAATTTCCAAGCTACTGATACAATACACTTCATATTCTCATCAGTGATAGATAGTGGCATGTACCTTTGATCAAATTGAGAATTAAATTTGCCACTGGAGCAGTTCATTATTATATTCTAGTTGTAGTCAAAGGCACACACCATTGCAGCATAAATTGAAAGAACCACAGCTCATTCTTCACCATGATCTGTTGTGCCATGGAGAAGGTGGTAAGTGGCAATACAACCAATAAGAAACAATATGTTACATAATATGTTGTATTTTGTGTTACTCTCTACAACAGTGGGCATATTTTTTAGTTAGAAATAAAAAATAGGACTCAGAAAAATTACATTACTTTGTGCCTATACTACTTGGTACATATGTCTAAATTAACTTCTACATAAAAGGACTAGTATATTCAATATTATATTATTTATTTTATGATACCTCTGTGTAAGACAAATTCATGCCTTATGCTGTTCAAATCACTACATAAATACTGTCAACTTCAGGCAATAGTATGCAAAAATACTATCTAGTAACATGACTCATACTGTTATTACGTTACTGTAGTCTTATTTGCCAGATAATGGTGATGTATGTGATGACCAAATGTGAATATGAAGACCCATTCAAAAATACACCACCCAAAAACATACACATACACCATAATTCATTATTCATGGAAACCATTGTACTAATGACTAATGCTTTTGGTAGTTTATTTTTTTCTGCAAGTAATTTCCACAAGGAAAACTTAATCTATTAAATTTCACCAAGAATATGTTCACCAGATCTTTGAATGTTAGTTTCTTGGTAGATTTCTCTTTGTATTGATGCTTTGTTTGTCAGCAATTGGGTGGTGAATTTTGATTTTTAAATCTTGTAAGATATTCCATAGTTTCTCATGTTTTTCAAAACAGCCCCATTGAAATGTTGGTTTGGAGCTATAAGAGACTCCTACCTGTATAGGAATAGAAATCTACCCCCCAATGGCACATTCCATTACATGCATGCTTACATTCTGTTACTAAGTTTTTGAAAACTGTGAGTAATCATATTATTTTTCTACATAACTAAACTAAAAGATTTTTTGGAAGTGTGCCTTAGCTAGTAAGATATTTATTAGGTGTGCTCTCAACTCTCAACTCTTCCACAGTTGTTGTTTCATCATCTACACAATAATAAAGACCAGAAAGTGGCAATTTCCATGTCTAATTCAATTGAATAGACTAAAATCTTTTATATAAAATGTTATTGAAAAATGATGTCAAGTTAGATATTTCATTACAATCTTTAACAAATATTTTCAGGCAAATGATAACAGCACTGTAATTGCAGTTGAATTACAACTACCAGGAAAAAGAATTTTTGTAATAATGTATGAGTCTATGGATAATGCAATGCTGAAAGCAGCTGTCTGGTCATACATTCCTGGTCTGTCTGAGTTCTACTTATGGATTAAAAGTGAGTTATCCACACTCTCAAAACACTCTTGAAGGTATATGCACATGATCACATCTAACACTGATGTCAGATCAAATGATTGCACAAAATATTTTCCAAAAAAGAAAAATTAAAAAATTGAGGTTCAAATTCCTTTTTTATTGTGGGTGCATACATTCTGGGTACTGAAGGAAGGTTGACTTATTTTGTTGCTTTATGCATTCTCCCCTCCAATATTACTGGTACTTGCTGCCATGGCTGCTATCAATTGTTCTGATGAGTGTTGTGATGCTACCCTTGGAATATTGTTTGGGTAGAATTTTGGTGTTTAATCTCACCAATGTAATGTCTCTTTCCTATTCACTATTGATGGTGTTTTCCTTTGTGGTGAAAATATTTGTTTTGGGTTAGTCAATTATGTGCTCCTGCATCCCCCGTATGGTTTACTTTCCTTGAATTTGCAGTAGGGCTTGTTGGCCTTACTATTGTCATAGACACCCTCTATGCCAATTTTCACATAAATTATAGCTTGTAACTCTCTCCTTGACTTTTTTGGCTTTTGGAGATGGATGTTATCACCTTTTACGGGGGTTGACATAGCTTTGTAATGATATTGCCTTTGGAGTTATTTTTTTTGTTGGGATTGATTTCAATCATGCCAATGTTGGCCTCATTGGAAAGTATGTTTATTGTGAACCAGTGCTTTTGAGCTGCATCCTGGGGACCCATGTGGGGATGCAGATGGTAGGGTGTTTGTGATGTAATGATGACAAACTAATTTACCAGAAAAATAGACATTCATTGCAATATTCTTAACCTTTAATAATGTTCTTAAAAGAAGCTTGCTAATATATATCATAGTACAATAGACTCATATCATAGCTTTGTTGACATTCAAGCAGCTCTGGAAATTAGGGTTATATAATACTCGTATACATAATAATATTGAAACTAGGTATATTTAATTAAAGTGACACACTTTGTTGTTGAATTGTGCCACTTGGCCATCAGATCAACCTGATGGCTGAGTGGTACAATTCCACAAAACTATCACACAAGATGTGGGTTTGATTCCCATAGTGTGCACACGCGCCACATGAGCATGATGGTATGAGGCCGGCTTGAGTGAATGACCGGAATGAGATCACAAAAGCACCTATACTACCATATCTACTATGTACAATACCATACTACCATGTCCACTTGGTTGTCAACCAGATCAACCTACAAGGTTCGCCCTTGGGCTAGATAACACGAGTCACTTTGCCCTATCTCATGTGATAGTTTTGTTGAATTGTGCCACTCAGCCATAGGGCCGACCTGATGGTCAAGTGGCACAATTCAACATTTGTCCTTGCAGCAATTTCACTAATAAAATAGTCATGACTCAAAGGGGTACCAACTTTCCATGCAAAAAACTGCTCCCAGAAAAAAGGTCTCTGATGCATTTTTTTCATAAAAAAATTCAAAAAAGGAGTAATTATCTATCTTTCTTCATTTTCCATGAACATGAAATACAACATGAAAAAATGACTAGCTGAAGTCAAATGTTTAGTGAATGACCTTCTAGTTTTTGCAGAAACACTGAAAAAGACAGTGATGTCTCTGATAACATTTTTTGCCAAAAAAGGAAAATGTGCACATTCATCATCTTGAATCAATTTTAATAATTTGTTTACTAGCAACATAATCACTAGAATAATAGTTAAAAAAATTATTGATTCAGAAAGACATGTGAAGATAACATGAAACTCCTAGGTTTTTATCTGAGATACTTAGCAGATCTCAGCAGGGACCTAAGCTGGAATATGGCTTTTGGCTAGTAGCCTTCATCAGAGGTTTGCTGATGTCTGTATGTGTAATACACAACACTAATAAAACACATACAAGTACTGGATAAGTAGGGTAGGTAAGGCCCTGTGGCCTTAAGAGTGAAAAACAAGGCAGCTGCAATCTCCTCTAAAAAAAAAGAAAATGATTGTTTTATTATTCAAAGCTCAAATTTCCCAGCAAAGCTGGGAAATTTGAGCTTTGAAAAATAAAAAGGGGTCATACTAATGGCTTTCCTCCACATCCTGAGTGGTCGATTGACGTCGATGGAGTTGGAGGGCCACGTTCGACCCCTGGCGCTGACAGATTTTTCGTAGGGAGAAAATATTCCCAATATTCGGATGTCGGTGATAACAGGTTATCATCCCATCTATTGGGATTTTCTCACAAAGATGGTTGGTAAGTTCAGGGAGAGGTGTTTTGCCAACTGGGGCAAGGACTGTTTCCCTAAAAAGGTGTTGGACGACAGAAGACGGCGGGTCACTGGGGTGGTAGGGCGTGTGAAGGAATAATTTTCTTTCAGCAGCTTCCCTACGTTGCCTCTTCCTATCACTTTGTTCCTCATCAGTCATCTCCATGAATGATTCTGCATTTTTTGCTGCTTTGTCAAAGAGAGGAAGGATGTCTTCTCTCTTATATCCACATCGGCAAAGTCTGTCGTAGAATCGTTTGATGTGTGCCATGACATCATCTAAACTCAAGCAAAGTGCAAAGATGCAAAGGAGTTGACCAAAAATTAGTCCCTTGATTAAGCCAGGTGAGTGGGCAGAGGAAGGAGGAATAAAGAGGTGGAGTGCCATCGGTTTCTCGTACAGGTTTGTATGAATGCAACCATTCTTAATGGTTAAAACCATATCCATGAACACGACCGAAGTAGATGGTTCGACAAAAACCCAAGAGAGCCCAAAGGAATTGATATCCTTTTTAAATTCTTCCCATTGTGCTTTGTTAATGACTGGTAAGCCAAATTTCTACTTTGTAGGGTAATCAATTCTTCTCAAAAATAAAATCTATGGCAACCATGTTCCAGAAAATTCCAGATGAAAAATTTTCACTACTCTATTGTGTCTGTTTCTA
The DNA here is from genome assembly GCA_036939595.1 of Thalassiosira livingstoniorum. Taxonomy (NCBI): domain Eukaryota; phylum Bacillariophyta; class Thalassiosirophyceae; order Thalassiosirales; family Thalassiosiraceae; genus Thalassiosira; species Thalassiosira livingstoniorum. Next base: position 15,158 of record JALLOT010000774.1, read on the forward strand.
ACAGAAAATTTACTGTCAAATATCAACAGGAAGTAGTGGTTGATCAAAAAATCATAACATGTGAAGAATTGAAGCTGCCGCGGAAAGATTTAGAACAGTAAAAGAGGTTGAACAAGCACTAGATGAACAAAAATTGATTGTTGCAAAAAAGGCTCTTGAGTCACAGTCTCAAGGAAAGGAGCTTGATATTTATGACATAGAGCAGTACATGGAAGAATACAACTCCAACAAAGACTCTGGTGAATTCTCATCCAATGGGTAGATATGGTTGTATTTTGAAGTGGACAAAAGTGTTGAAGTGAATGAACTTCCTTCCGGTCGTCTCTGTTGACACATAAATCATAAGCACATACCATTGGGATTCTGGCAACACCAATCTAGTAATTGTAAGTCATGGGATAATGATGTTTGGAAAAAAGAACTTGAGCTTGTATTGGGTGGTAGGAAAAGAAATCAAGAACAAATGGAAATTCCAGAACATGTATTGTATTGTCTGTAATATTTCCTCAATCTATGGAAGCAATCAAACAAAAGCATAAGATACAGACCCATCACAGGAATTGTTCCCTATTCCTTTGAATCTAATTTACCCCACCATGTTTGGGCAGCTATGTTTATAATTGTCACTGGCAGTTCTCTTACTATCATGACCAATCCTTATACTGCCAAGTATGTTTTGAACCTCAATCCCAAGCACAGGCCACTGTATCATGCTAAACTTCTCAATATTCTCAGATGCATTCTTTATATCATGAAGGAAGACATAATACTCATTATTACTGAGGGCTTTCTCCAATATAAGCAATCCTTCTTTGCATCCAATTCTGATTTCTAAAAAAAACAGTGAGAAAATCCAGCTATGATGCCTTAATTGCCAATATCATGGCTAATCAGTACCTAATGAACAAGGGCAACAGACTTTTCATGCCTAATACAACTTTTACCAAAGCTTCTTCCAAAATCAAGGTTTGGTATCAAAGACCTCATACTGCAAAACTCCAAGCTCTTCTGAAGTTCCAGCAATAATGATGCAGAATTTGGACAAAATATTGGAGAATTGGTTGAAACCAACCACCTCATCCACAATGTCAAACCAGAATACATTGGTAGCTACTCTGTTGATGGTGCATCTGACATGACTAGTTCTCAAGAGAATTTGACACTTGAATTTTGTGGTTCGCACAGCATCTCTAAAGTTTATCTAAAGGAGTTTGTTGTTCTCACAATGTAAACATTGACAGCTGTATGGCATCTGGCACTGGCACCAGCAGAAATGTCAATGATTTGAAACCTGACCTTGGAAAGTCTCTAAGGCTACTCCATGAAACCCTTGTTTGAATGAAATCAGCTGTAAAGAGGATGAGGATTTATGAAATGTCCAACAAGAAAATGGGAAGAAGAAAACAAAAGGACTGTACTATGGTGTGCTGACCCAATGGAATTCTGAACATGGAGAAACTGAGACAATGTCCATCAACAGGCATGATTTGATGGTTGCTATCAAAAGATGTATTAAGAAAGGTGGTTCAGATTACAAATAAAATAAACATCTCCAAAGTATGGAAAAGTTGAGATCAGAAATAGAAGAGATAAGAGATTATCCCCAAAGAAGAAGATTTGGATCTGTGGAGGCAGTATAAATGTGCATTGCTGCCAATGCCAATGAAGAAGCTATCAGAGTTTACTCAGACTCTACAGAAAGTGGTGGTTCACATGAAGTTGTTAGTCACCAAGTGTTGCCTTGAAGAAATGAGTGAAGAATACTTCTATATGTTCAAGGATGTATCTAGCAAGACTCCTCATGAATCTGATCCCTTACTAGATAGAGAACAGTCAGTGGTTGTTCATTCTATTTCAGGTTCAGGGACAAACATACCAGATTCTCCAGAATCAATTCTCATGTGTTTTTGTATCATGGTTGCAAGAAGACTCTGTTGGAGGATACTCAACATTTGACTCAAATACATGACACCAAATGAAGTCATCTGGGGTGAAACAAGGAAGAGAGCTGTTGGTGCAGATGCAGATGCAGATTGTAATTTGCCTCTTGGTGGGTTTGTTTCCTGTTCAAAACTACCACTTATGCAAATAATGGGAGCAATTGTTAATCTACTTTTCCAGAGTAAAGAAAGAATGATGGCAACAGAAATGTGCACAACAGAACAATATGATGATGGATTGTCTCAACTCTTAGCAAGGATGGAGAAGTTTTATGACAAAGAAGAGAGTAAGAAAAAAATTACAGATTCACCAAGCTAGACCAACAGGTGGGATACATCATCTCTTGAGTTAGCTGTACACATCAATAACAAGTCAAAAGAGGACTTCCATTTGTTCATGAGATACAGAACAAGCAATTATCTTCCAACCATGAAACCTAAATGGACACTTGGCAAAGCAGAAGATAGTTGGGTATATTCAATGGGTGCAGTTATTCATGTTGGTGATGATTTGCCAAGTGGAAAAATCATGCACAGTATGTTGGCAAGGATAGCAATTATGACATTGTCAGGTTCTTTGAAGATCACAAAGACATTTTTCCTGCAATGACAAAGGTTGTTGTTGGACAATTGTGTCCTCATGT
>JALLOT010000775.1:0-17729 GCA_036939595.1 Thalassiosira livingstoniorum
ATTTTTGTCACTTTTGATCAGTACTTGCCTGTACTTTTCAATTATGTTATCAAATAAATGATATATTTTATTTGAAAATAACCACCACTGTCATGGGTCAACTTGTAAGACAACTAGAAGCTACATTGAGGGGACACCATTTACTTCAAAGAATATTAACAGATTACTTTGTCACAAGTTATTATCTTAAATCCAACTATATCTACTACAAAGATTACTATCAGAGCCAGTAACTTATCTCTACCAAACAATCAATTCAAACCTAATCTTGTTTGATACTGCTGATAAACACTAATTCAGCTCAAAATAACATGAATGCTTTATATTCAGTTTGCTGAATCAAGTAGTCTTAGCAGCAAAAACACCTGCTGGTTATGGGATAGTTTTTTATCCTAATTTAAAAAAAAATTCAATACACATAATATACTATGACTCACAACTTAACTTATAAATTAGTCATTGTTAAGTTATAGGGCTCAATTCAAATCTTAATTATCAAATTAAACTCATAACCAATGATTGATATACATTCAACAAAATACATTTCATCAAATCTACTTGATACCAAATACATCAGGATAAATTAGAAGTGTATAATTGAGGTGACTATGACATGAAAGTTCAAATTTCCTCTAAAAATGGACTAAACTGTAACTCATAAAATTATAATTGTATACGTAAAAGGCTCTATAATAAGATCATGCTACTTACATACACAGCAATACCAAAAATACACATATAAATTTCTAATGCCCACTTTTTCAGAAATTTATGGTGATTCACTCAACAGCTAACCATCATCAGTCAAAGCAAAAGTCAAAGGCAAATACAAAGTCAGTCCATGGGCAATTACCACAAATCAAGGTACTACGAGTTTAGGGCCCTAATCCATATCACCAAATATTACATGGAACTGATAATCACCATGGCTCATTACAAATTACGGCTTATCATTATAATAAAATTCAATCAAATGTGACAAATGGAAGTCACAATGAAAAATGAGACCTAATAAGGTGCCTTTACTGTAGACTATATATACCTAGTTTGATGTTTTCCCATACCTCATACTTTACATTATATTTTCTCGTTTACTTCTCAATGATCATTTGTCCATGTAACCCTCCTATTTTCAATACCCTATGCATGTCCTCAAACAATTTCCCTATGGGATGCCTATCACCATCACCCAAACAAATAAGTTCCTTTGTCAGCCCTAGGTATGACCATTTATATCTATATCTCAACTGGTACAATATGAAATATAGTTGCATCAAACAAATATTTTCATTGGCATATATTTCATGCCCCTATGAGCATCAATGATTTTGAATTCTGTACTATTTTACCACCTTTCATCAACAATCATTATTAACTTTCTGTCTTTACCATCAATCAACTCATGTAAAAGTAATACTGAAATCAAAATCAAGAACAAAGTCAAAATCAAAATCAAAATACATAGGAATATGAAGGAACACCTCTTAATACACTGAAACCAATTATTGAACACTGCTGAGGTAATTCATAAATAACTTTAATTGTTACATTGTATATGATACTTCATTCACTCTTTTTAACCCTGATGATCAGTACTTGTCTATACTTTTCAACTTTGTCCTCAAAAATTTTATATATTCAATTTGAATATGATCACAACTACCATTGGTTGTCCTGTGGAGGTTGATCAAGATCTAAACTGATGAAAAAAATTAACTAAGAGAATATTTAAAGAATACTTCATCAAAAGTAGATTTTTTTCATCAGGGAATATTTAGTACAAAGATTACCATCAGGATCAGTGAATCATCTCTCCCAAATTCTTTTTCAAGCATAAGCTCATTGAATAATAAATAATGCTTATCATCATCCATACAGCTGAAAATAATCTAAATACTTTATATTACAAAAGTAGAACACATAGTCTTGATAACAAAAGTACATTCTGAAGATGAGATAGGTTTTTTCCTAAAAATTTCAAAATAAGTCAAAGCAACCAATTTGCTAGTACTCACAACCTAACTTATAAATTAGTCATTGTTGTATTTTGGGGATCAATAAAAAACTCCTCAAACCTCAAATCAAAATCAAGCAAAATTGCTAAACTGTCAACAAAATATGACAGGATAGTATCATCATGTCTATTTGAAGTCAAGACATCAAGAGGAATAGTTGAAATGTGTATGCTTTTGAAACTCTTCTAAAAATATTTAAGTATAACATTTATATTTTACAACAAGTACCATAATAATAACACTTTAGATATGCAAAAAGTCAGTTTTACTTGAGTTTTGTTGTTCACAACCCACAACCACAGCAAAAATGTGGACCCTGAGCATGAAAACCGTACATGTTAAATATATTGGATAATTATGATATCATTAGGTATTGTAGAAGTAAAGTATGATATTATCACTATTAAATAGGATTTTGTGTGCATCAAACTGTCAAAAGTTGATGAAAATGATTATCATAGACCATGTATACTTACCTGGTATGATGTCCTTACATACCTCATACTTTATGTTATAAATAATTTTTCTTTTTTCTCAGTGATAATTGGTCCAGGTGACACTCATATTTTCAATATCCTACATATATCCTCAAACAATTGTAATATTGGATACATATGACCCCCACTGAAATTAAATAAATTCTTTTAACAGATCCAAGTATCATTCATAGTACCTTTGGTATCATAATAAATACAGTTGTATAAAACAAATATTTTCTTCAGCATAAATTTTATGCCCATGTGATTATCAAAGCTTTTGAATTCTGTACTGTTTTATCACCTTTCATCAACAAACATTATATCTTTCTGTCACCACCACCAATGGACTTATGTAACAGTAATATTGTCAAAAGGAATATAAATGATAACACCTATCAGAACACTAGCATCAATCATTGAACACTGCTCTGGTACTTCATATTTTTAATTGTAACATTGGTGACTATTATATGATACTTTATTCATTGTTTTTGACCATAATTATCAGTACTTGTCTGTACTTTTCAATTTCATCCTCAAATATGTTATATATTCTGTTAGAATCTTACCATTACCATCATTGGCCAACATCTGGGGTTTGGTCAGGATCTTAGCTGATGGTAAAACAACCAACTAAAAAACTTAATGAAGTTTTTATCAAAAGTAGATGCATTGAATCCAAGAATATTTAGTACAAAGATTACAATCAGAATCAGTGAATCATGTCTCCAAACTATCCATTCAAACCTATGCTCATTGGATAATGATTATCATCATCTGTATTGCTGAAAAGAACCCACTAAATTCTTTATATTACAATAGAGAACACATAGTATTGATAGCAAAAGTATACCTTTTGATGATGATATAGGTTATTTACTTATTATTTCAAAATAAGCCAAAACAACCAATATACTAATACTCCCCCTTCAGCTTATTAATTAGTCATTACTGTACTTATTATGGGAGTCAATACAAACCTCCTCAACTAACTCTCAACTCAAAATCATATAACAATGCTCACATTCAACATTATATAGAATCATCATGTCTTCTTGAGTCAAAGACATCAAGAGGAGTAATAGAACAGATTATGCTTTTCAATCTCTTTTATTCTACAATAAGTGCTATAATGTTAACACTTTAGATATGCACAAAGTCAGATTTACTTAAGTTTTGTAAACCACAACCACAGCAAAACTTTGGACCATGAACGTAAAAACATTACAAGTGAAGAATATTGAGTAATTATGATGTAATTAGGTATTGTTTGAGCAAATTGTGATGGTCTCACTATTGAATATGATTTTTGTTTACATCAAGCTATCAAAAGTTGATGAAAACGATGAACTAGAATGGAATTTTGAACTCAGTTTTGGTACTATCTAAATTTTATAACAAAACATTGGAAATAAGCTACCCCAAAGGAGCTTCCCAAAAGTTTTAAAAGTACTTTGATAACAACTAAATACTTTAATTGGTACATGGTTCATGTCAATATTACTCAGAGTCAGTGCTTCGTCCCCCCTAAATTATCAAAAACCCAAATTTATTAGACAACGCATGTCCCCAATCAACCATTGAAGAGACCATGACATGAAGGTTCAAATTTCCTCAATAAAATAACTAAACTGCAACTCTAATCATTATAATAATTGTATACAACAAATTATCTAAAATAAGACCATCCTACAAAGCTTTCTTCACACAGTAATAGCAAACAAAATGCATGTCATTCAATCCATATTGCTTATTTGAACCAATATACTAATACTCACATCTCAACTTATAAAGTAGTCATTGTTCTATTATGGGACTCAATACAAACCTCCTCAACTCTCAACTCAAAATCATTCAGCAATTCTCAAGGCCAGCAGAATATAGGATCATCCCATCTATTTGAATTCAAAGACATAAAAAAGAATAGTAGAAAAACCATGCTTATCAAAATTTTTCATGAAATATTTTAAGTTTTCATTCCACAATAAATGCTATAATAATAACACTTTAGATATGCACAAAAACAGTTTTTTCTAAAGTTTTGTTTTCACAAACCACAACCGCAGCAACAAAATTTGTTTTTCACAAACCACAACTGCAACAAAACATTGGGCCATGAACATGAAAACAGTACAAGTTAAGAATAATGAGTAATCATGATGTAATTAGGTATTGTGTGAGTGAAGTATAATATTCTCACTATTAAATAGGATTTTTGTTTACATCAAACAATCAAAAGTTAATGAAAATGATAGATTAGTACAATGGAAATTTGAACTCAGTTCTGGTGCTGTCTAAATTTTAAAACAAAACATTGTAAATAAGCTACATCAATTAAAGGAGCTTCCCAAAGTTTAAAAGTACTTTGATATGAACTAAATACCTCAATTGTCACAATTTTGATGTCAATATTACTCAAAGTTAGTGCTCCATCTTCCCCTAAATTATTAAAAACTAAATTTATTAGACAGTGCATGTCATCAATCATCCATTGGAGACACAATGATATGAAGGTCCAAATGTCTTCCAATAAAACTAATCTGAAACTCCAAACAATAATGTATACATCAAAAGAGCTAAAATAAGATCATTCTACATAGTTTTGTTCACACAGTAATACCAAACAATACACATGTCAATCAATTTCTATTGCTCATTTTTTTCAGAAATTTATCATGATTCACTCAATAGCCTACCCACATCATTAAAGGTCAAAGCCAAAGTCAAAGTTAGTCCATGGGTAATTACCACAAATCAAGTTTCATGAGTCAAAACTACAAAAACTTTATTAGACAGAAATATGTCATCTTTCAATTTCAATGAGATTCACGTAAGAATATATGCTCCATTCACAATCTCAACTCATTCCCGTCAATGTTGGCTTTATCTGCAATGGTATTATAATTCTTAATCATCATATAAATAATGTTCTAAGTCTTGGTGTTATTCATTTTGGTCATTAATTCATTGAGAAATCAACCATTATTAAAGTTGTCATGACTGATGACATAGGTCCACTTTAGGCTATTCTAACAGTGATGTTCTTATCTAAAATATTATGAAATGTGTTTTTCTATATTTCTATTGTAATACAACTTAGGGTTAGAGTTAGGGTTAGGGAAGTCTAGGTTTTATTAATTTCTTTGGTCAACATTTCATTGAGTAGCTATAAAAACCACACAGGACACACATGATGATTTTTGTCAAACTTTTATAGGTAATTTATTCTTCATTAGTTCTATACAAATGGTAGATTAATTTTATTTTCCTGATATTCTAGAGGCATAAACTGATATTATATTTCTTAAACATCATATAAATAATGTTCTAAGTCTTGGTGTTATTCATTTTGGTCATAAATTCATTGCAAAATCAACCAATATTGAGGTTTTTGTGACTGAAAACAAAAATTCACTTTAGGCTATTCTGACAGTGAGGTTCTTGTTCAAAATATTATGATTTTTTTATATTTTTATTGTACTACAACTGGTATTAACACTGTCAATTATGCTTTATAACATGCTTTAAGTCTAGGTTTTATTAATTTTGGTCAACATTTCATTGAGTAGCTATAAAAACCACACAGGACACACATGATAATTTTTGTCAAGCTTTTATAGGTAATTTTATCATCATAAGTTCTATACAATGGTAGATTCATTTATTTTTCTGATATTCTAGAGGCATGAAATAAAATTATATTTCTTAATCATCATATAAATAATTTTTTAAGTCTTGGTGATATTCATTTTGGTAATAAATTCATTGAAAAATCAACCAATATTAAGGTTTTGTGACCGAAAACATAGGTCCATTTTAGGCTATTCTGACAGTGAGTTTCTTATCTAAAATATTATGAAAAATGAGTTTTCATATTTTTATTGTACTACAACTGTTATTGACAATGATAATCATTCTTTATAACATGCTTTAAGTCTAGGTTTTATTAATTTTTGTCAACATTTCATTGAGTAGCTATGAAAACCACACAGGTCACGCATGATAATTTTTGTCAAACTTTTATAGGTATTTTAATTGTCATAAGTTCTATACAATAATAGATTAATTTTATTTTTCTGATATTTTTGAGGCATGAAATGATATTATATTTCTTAATCGCCATATATAATGTTCTAAGTGCTTTAAGTCTAGGTTTTATTAATTTTGTTCAATTTTTTTTTAGTAGCTATAAAAACCACACAGGTCACACATGATAATTTTTGCCAAGCTTTTATAGGTTATATATTTTATTGTAATGACCCAACAAATAAAAAAAATCAAGCATATTGATGGCATCTTTTGTAAATGAACTTCATATATTTTTGCTTGACCAGAATATGGCTCAAACTATCATTTTGGACAAATATTTCAAGAAAAATAGTGTTTCTCTTACTCAATCATACCTAGAAATGATAAAAAATGAAAGTCTAATGTGTGCTTTCTTGTGTATGGGTGTGACTAGAGAGCATAAATTCCATTGTTGAAAAATGAAAGTCTAAGGTGTGCTTTCTTTTGTATGTGTATATTTCTGTCTGGATAGCATGAATTCCATTGTTCATCTTCCTATGAAATACCCAAAGCTCACACAGAGAGGTTGTGTCATTCGAAGTTCTTGGCTAAAAGAAAATTGCACACATATATCTACTATTTTATAGATAAAAATTGTTAAGAACAACAATGTAATACAAATGAGAAAAATGCATTTTATTCGGCTAAACTTCACTGAGCAAATTAGTTTTGAAATTGGCTGCTAACCACTTTTAGAAGCTTAATCTGATTCTTTAAATTTTCACTTTGAGTACCAAAAAGAAAGAAGGAAATAATTGTTATTTCATTACTACCACAGTTTAATTGTTTTTTGTAAATTATTGATTGTTATTTGTGACCACTCAGTCAATTACTTGAGATAGTACTGAAAAAGTATAATCTAGAAAAAGCAACACATCAGACTGAGTAAAACAATCATTCTATGAAGAATTACTCTCAGATATTGGAAATCTATTTTTTGGAATAGCACAGCAATTCAGTTCAATCTATTTACAAATGCATTATTCTCTTCTAGGCAATGGACAAGAATATCTTAATAGTTAGTACTGATTGGCTGATACCTATGGAAAAATTGAGTACTCTCATGGGCTTGTAATTTGTTGTGACTAAAAGTGAATAATATTTAGGCATGTCTAATTGATATGGTGTATCATTTGGTTTTTATTCATTATCTACACTTCCACTGCACTCTAAGTCTACATTGTACAAAGCTAACAACCTGGCTTAGTTTTCACTTTCCAGACTACTCACTGTGAGCTTCAAAATGTGCTGGCTTTGATGATGAAAATGATGAGAGACATAGTTAGTAAAACATACAAAACTACTTATCTTATCTATGGCAATAGTTACTTATGTTCCTAACAACCATCCTTCTAGCTGTTGTTGGCAAACACAAACAGTGTTACATGATCCTTTTTGTTTTAAAGGCAATAATGTTATTGAGATCTCAATCAATTAATAAAGAAATTACATCAACTTATGTGTAGTTGCTTACTACTTGTTATGTTTGATGATTTTACAAAATCAAAATGCTTCTACCCACAACTTAGTAGTTCATAAATATTTTTAGAGAAAAGACACTCAACAGTCCAAAAACTGACAATAAGAACAGATCTAAGAATTGCACTTTAAGTGTAAACTTCTCTTTTCTCTTCAAATCTTTTCTACATCTTCCACTTGATAGGATTCTTCTGACTCTTTTTGCTTTATGTCAGAGTATCTCCTCTTTGTATGATGCAGTTGGCCTGTTAGATAATATTATTGATTTATGAAGTGAATATATTTAACGGTTATTATCTTACTAGATAAAAATGTGTAGTATTAGAATAGTGTTAGCATGAAGATACAAGTACTCACAAATACACTTAGATACAAATAACCAATTTTGTCATTAACATGCATCCAAAAAAGATGCTGATGTTCATATTTGCTATGATTTTTTTGCAATGCAACATTTGCTGCTGTTGAAGGCATATTAGCATTTTTGATTTTTTTGAGTCGTGATGCATTGCTGTTGTAAATCACAAAATTATCTTCATTTCTGATCAGTAAAAAACTGAATATTATTTTATATCAATCTCATCTAATCAGTGATTCTGAATTGTGTCCTATTTTATCAACTTTCATTAACAACAATTATCAACTTTCTGCCATCACCACCAATAAACTTTTGTGAAACATTAACATTGGAATTAAGATCAAAATTAAATTCACAATGAATACAAAGGAACACCTCTCAAAATCCTAAAACCAATCATTGAACACTATGGTGGTACTTTATATATTATCTTCATAGCAACATTGATGATTATTTGAAATTATACTCTTTATTTTTGTCACTTTTGATCAGTACTTGCCTGTACTTTTCAATTATGTTATCAAATTTTATTTGAAAATAACCACCACTGTCATGGGTCAACCTGTGAGACTACTAGAAGGTACATTGAGGGGACATCATTTACTTCAAAGAATATTTACAGAATACTTTGTCACAAGTTATTATCTCAAATCCAAACATATCTAGTACAAAGATTACTATCAGAACCAGTGACTTATCCCTATCAAACTATCAATTCAAACCTAATCTTGTTTGATAATGCTGATAAACACTAATTCAGCTCAAAATAACATGAATGCTTCATATTCAATTTGCTGAATCAAGCAGTCTTAGTAGCAAAAACACCTTCTGGTTATAGGATAGTTTTTTATCCTAATTTCAAAATAATTCAATGCACACAATATACTACGACTCACAACTTAACCTAAAAATTAGCCATTGTTGGATTAAAGGGCTCAATTCAAATCTTAACTATCAAATTAAACTTATAAACAATGATTGATATACAATCAACAAAATACAGATCGTCAAATCTACTTGATACCAAATACATCAGGATTAATTAGAAGTGTATAATTGAGGTGACTATGACATAAAAGTTCAATTTTTTCTAAAAATGGACTAAACTGTAACTCTTAACATTATAAGTGTATACCTAAAAGGCTCTATAATAAGATCATGCTACTTACATACACAGCAATACCAAAAATGCGCACATAAATTTCTAATGCTCACTTTTTTTTCAGAAATTTATAGTGATTCACTCAACAGCTAACCATCATCAGTTAAAACAAAAGTCAAAGTCAAATACAAAGTCAGTCCATGGGCAATCACCACAAATCAAGGTACTACGAATCAATCAGATAGAAAGATGTCATCTTTCAGCCTCAATGAGATTTACATAGCATAGTACTCTCCATTCACAATCTCAACTCTTTCCAACCAATTTTTGAAGGCTTAAGAGTCCATATACCAAGTATTACATGGAACTGACAAGCACCATGGCTTGTTACAAATTACCACTTATCATTATGTTATAAAACTCAATCAAATGTGACAAATGGAAGTTTCAATGAAAAATGAGACCTAACAAGGTGCCTTTACCATAGACCATCTATATCTGGTTTGATGTCTTCCCATACCTCACACTTTATGTTATATTTTCTCTTTTACTTCTCAATGATCATTGGTCCTGGTGACCCTCCTATTTTCAATACCCTATGCATATCCTCAAACAATTTCCCTATGGGATGCCTATCACCATCACCCAAAACAAAATAAGTTCCTTTGTCAGTCCTAGGTATCACCATTTCTATATCTATATCTCAACTGGTACAATATGAAATATATTTGCATCAAACAAATATTTTCACCAGCATATTATATTTCATGCCCATATCAGCATCAATGATTTTGAATTCTGTACTGTTTTACCAATTTTCATCAACAATCATTATTAACTTTCTGTCATCACCAACAATCAACTCATGTAAAAGTAATATTGAAAATGAAATCAAAATCAAAGTCAAAATCAAAATCAAAATCAAAATCAAAATCAAAAGGAATATTAAGTAACACCTCTTGAAACACTAAAACCAATCATTGAACTCTACTGTGGTAATTCATAAATCACTTTCATTGTTACATTGGTGATTATATGATACTTCATTTGTTCGTTTTAACCCTGATGATTAGTACTTGTCTTTACTTTTCAACTTTGTCCTCAAATACCTTATATATTCATTTAGAATATGACAACAACTATCATTGGTCGTCCTGTGTGGGGTTGATAAAGATCAAAACTGACAAAAAAAATGAACTAAAAAAATATTTAAAGAATACTTTACCAAAAGTAGATGTTTTGAATCAGGGAATATTTAGTACAAAGATTACCATCAGAATCAGTGAATCATCTCTCCCAAATACTTGTTCAGGCATTCGCTCATTCAATAATGAATAATGCTTATCATCATCCATACAGCTGTAAATAATCTAAATACTTAATATTACAAAAGTAGAACACATAATCTTGACAACAAAAGTACCTTCTGATGATGAGATGGTTTTTTTCTAATAATTTCAAAATAAGTCAAAACAACCGATAAACTAGTATTCACAACTTAACTTATATCATTGTTGTGTTTTGGGGATCAATAAAAACCTCCTCAAGTCTCAACTCAAAATCATGCATAATTGCTAAATTGTCAACAAAATATGACAGGATAGTATCATCATGTCTATTTGAAGTCAAAGACATCAAGAGGAATAGTAGAAATTTGTATGCTTTTGAAACTTCTCTTTAAAATATTTAAGTATATCATTATTATTTTACAACAAGTGTCATAATAATATCACTTTAGATGTGCAAAAAGTCAGTTTTACTGAAGTTTTGTTGTTCACAACCCACAACCACAGCAAAAATTTGGACCCTGAACATGAAAACAGTACAAGTTAAATACATTGGGTAATTATGATATTATGATTAGGTATTGTAGAAGTAAATTATGATATTATCATTATTAAATAGAATTTTTTGTGTGCATCAAACTATCAAAAGTGGATAAAAATGTTTATCATAGACCATGTATACTTACCTGGTATGATGTCTTCACATCCTCATACTTTATGTTATAAATAGATTTTCTTTTTTCTCAGTGATCATTGGTCCAAGTGACACTCCTATTTTCAATATCCTACATATATCTTCAAACAATTATCCCATGGGATACTTATGACCATCACTCAAAACAGAATAAGTTCTTTTGTTGGATCCAAGTATCACCATGCATATTCATAGCACCATTGGCATCATAATAAATTTGTTGTATCAAACAAATATTTTCTTCAGCATATATTTCATGCCATGTGATCATCAATGATTTTGAATTCTGTACTGCTTTATCACCTTTCATCAACAATCATTATTAGCTTTCTGTCACCACTACCAATGGACTTATGTAACAGTAATATTGTCAATAGGGACATAAATGAACACCTGTCAAACACTAACACCAATCATTGAACACTGCTCTGGTACTTCATATGTTTTATTTGTAGCATTGGTGACTAAATGATACTTTGTTCATTCCTTTTGACCATTATTATCAGCACTTGTCTGTACTTTTCAATTTTATCCTCAAATATCTTATATATTCTGTTAGAATCTGACCAATAACATCATTGGCCAACATCTGGGGTTTGGTCAGGATCTCAGCTGAAGGTAAATAATCAAGTAAAAGACTTAATGAAATTGTTATCAAAAGTAGATGCATTGAATCAAAGAATATTTAGTACAAAGATTACAATCAGAATCAGTGAGTCATCTCTCCAAACTATCAATTCAAGCCTATGCTCATTGGATAATGATTATCATCATCTGTATTGCTGAAAAGAACCCACTAAATTCTTTATATTACAATAGAGAACACATAGTCTTGACAGCAAAAGTACCTTCTGATGATGATGTATGTTATTTTCTCATTATTTCAAAATATGCCAAAACAACCAATATAATAATACTCCCAACTCAGTTTATAAATTAGTCATTGTTGTACTTATTATGGGAGTCAATACAAACCTCCTCAACTAAATCTCAACTCAAAATCATATAACAATGCTCACATTCAACATTATAAAGGATCATCATGTCTATTCGAAGTCAAAGATGTCAAGAGGATTAATAGAAACAATCATGCTTTTCAATCTCTTTTATTCTACAACAAGTGCTATTGATAACATGTTAGATATGCACAAAGTCAGATTTACTTAAGTTTTGTAAACCACAACCACAGTAAAACTATGGTCCATGAACATAAAAACATTACAAGTTAAGAATATTGAGTAATTATGATGTAATTAGGTATTGTTTGAGTAAATGATGATGTTCTTACTATTTAATATGATTTTTGTTTACATCAAACTATCAAAAGTTGATGAATATGATAAGGTAGAATGGAAATTTGAACTCAGTTCTAGCACTATCTAAATTTTATAACAAAAATTGGAAAAAGCTACCTCAAAGGAGTTTCCCAAAAGTTTTAAAAGTGCTTTGATAACAACTAAATACCTTCATTGATACATGGCCTATGTCAATATTACTCAGAGTCAGTGCTTCATCCCCCCTAAAATATAAAAAAAACAAATTATTAGACAATGAATGACCCCAATTAACCATTGAAGAGACCATGATACGAAGGTTCAAATTTCCTCAATAAAATATCTAATCTGAAACTCTAAACATTTTAATAATTTTATACACCAAATTATCTAAAACAAGACCATCCTACAAAGATTTCTCCACACAGTAATAGCAAATAAAATGATATTTAATCAATCCGTATTGCTTATTTTGACCAATATACTAGTATTCACATCTCAACTTATAAAGTAGTCATTGATGTATTATGGGATTCAATACAACCCTCCTCAATCTCAACTCAAAATCATTCAGCAATTCTCACAGCCAACTGAATATAGGATCATTGCATCTATTTGAAGTCAAAGACATAAAGAGGAATAGTAGAAAAACCATACTTATCATTTTTTTCATGGAATATTTTAAGTTTTATTCCACAATAAATGCTATAACAATAACACTTTAGATATGCACAAAAACAGTTTTTTCTTAAGTTTTGTTTTTCACAAACCACAACCACAATTAAAAAAAATGTTTTTCACAAATCACAATTGCAACAAAACTTTGGACCATAAGCATGAAAACATTACAAGTTAAGAGTATTGACAATTTTGATGTAATTAGGTATTGTATGAGTGAAGTACAATATTCTCACTATTAAATAGGATTTTTGTTTATGTCAAACAATCAAAGTTAATAAAATGATAGACTAGAATGGAAATTTGAACTCAGTTCTGACACTGTCTAAATTTTATAACAAAACATTGGAAATAAACTACATCAAAGGAGCTTCCCAAAGTTTAAAAGTACTTTGATAACAACTAAATACATCAATTGTCACAATGTCCATTTCAATATTACTCAAAGTCAGTGCTTCATTTTCCCCTAAATTATCAGAAACTAAATTTATTAGACAATGCGCATGTCATCAATCAACCATTGGAGAGGCAATGACATGAAGGTCTGAATTTCCTCCAATAAAACTAATCTTTAACTCTAAACAATAATGTATACATCAAAGGATCTAAAATAAGATCATTCCACATAGTTTTGTTCACACAGTATTAGCAAACAATATACAGCATGTCCATCAATTTCTATTGCTCATTTGTTTTCTGAAATTTGTCATGATTCACTCAACAGCCAATCATCATTAGTTTAAGTCAAAGCCAAAGTCAAAGTTAGTCCATGGGTAATTACCACAAAACAAGTATCATGAAACAAAACTACAAAAATCTTTATCAGATAGAAAGGTGTCATCTTTCAATTCCAATGAGATTCACATAGAATATTATGCTCCATTAAAAAACTCAACCCATTCACATCAATGCTTGCTTTATACACAAGGCTTAATAGTCCATGTAACCAAAAAATACATGGGACTGTCAAATGCCATGGCTCAATACAAATTAAAACTTATCTTCATTTTATAAAACTCAATTATATGTGACAAATGGAAGTGACAATGAACAATTGGACTTAACAAGGTGACTTTACTGTAGAACATTATATATACATGGTGTGATGTCTTCACATACCTCATACTTTATGCTATAAATGTTTTTACTTTTTTCTCAGTGATCATTGGTCCAAGTGTCTCTCCTAATTCCAATATTTTATGTATATCCACAACCAAATATCCTATGAGATAGTTGTCATCATCTTTCAATACAAAAGAAGTTCCTTTGCCAGACCTAGATATAAGGATTTATATATAGTTATAGCTCCATTATTATCATAAAAATTATAGTTGTACCAAACAAACGTTTTCACCAGAATGTTTTACTACCATATCATCATCAATTATTTTAAATTCTGTACTGTTTTATCACCTTTCAACAACAACTATTATTAACTTTCTGTCATCACCACCAATCAACTTATGTAAAAGTAATATTGAAATCAAAGTCAAAATCAAGATGACATAAATAATCAAATACCAAACCAAAATAGATATAAAATGGACCACCTCCCAAAGCCCTACAGTTAATCATCAATCACTACTTTGTATTTTGTAAACTATCTTAATTGCATCTCTTGTGGATATTTGATACTTTATTCATTCTTTTTGACCCCTATGATAGTCTATATTCAATAGTTGTCTGCACTTTTTATTTTTTCATCAAATGTCTTACATACATTGTACAAGATTGTGACAAGTATCAACCTGTGGAATTACAGTGTTTGTAAATCATTTTAACCTCTCAAACAATTTTCAAACAAGAAAATATTTAGTACAATGATTACCATCAGAATCAGTGATTCATACCTATCTCCAAAGCTAGCAAAACTCAATTGATAATGCTCATAATCATACACAGAGTTGAACAGAAATAAAATGCTCAGCAAAGTAAAATTGTTGAATCAGATGGCATTGACAGCAAACATACTTTCTGGTGATGAGATAGAAGATTTTGTATTCAGTTTGAAACAAAGTCAAACCACTAATCTTCTCTCAGCCTAGGTTGGTCATTGTTGGACTACAGTTTCTAATACTCTCATTTCTCAACTCAGTTGATACAACATCTATTACAGAAATTTTTAATTTAACTTACATCCACTGTTTAATTATTTAGTGGTTAATGTAGTGGGAAAAGGAAAATTTGATTTTTTCATTGCTCAAAGCTGGGATATATGTTACTTTCCTGATAATGAAGGTAAACTAAACATATATACTACACCCGTTATCACATCATTATATCCAAGATTCACCTTAATCATCATCATTTCCCATGCTTCTAAATACTAAGCACATGAGTTCATGTAACCATGATAGTTTGTAAAGAGAGTACTACAAGAGAAAACTGAAATCACTTAATCAATTTACCACTGCACTGCATCATTTTTAGAGTAGTTGTAATCATTTTCTTGTGCTGGGTAAATTTTGAATTTAAGAATTAATGATCAGACAAAATACCTACATGAAGGTAAACTGGCACAAACAGGACAAAGAAAAAAATAGTTGAATACAGATCTAGATTATCACAATCGTTTTTGAAATCAAACTCACAAGAGGAATGGTATATTAAATTCTAGACTTTGATGCAAAATATTGAGGCATGTAATTTATTTCTCAATAAATGATATTAATATTACTTATGGTGTACAAAGTCAGGTTTAGTAAATAATTGTACCTTGAAAATACCACACATATGGCTCATGATTTTTAATCAGTTCCAGTTCTTGTATTGAACATTTGTGATGTTTTGTAAAATATAAATGATAATGCTTCACTGACCTTTTTACATGTCTTTAAGTTGAATTTTAAACAATTTGTGATTTTAAGGTTTGATTGCCTTTTCACAAAACTAGCTAAAATTGTTGAAAAATGATATACTATAAAATTCTATTTTCAATTTCAATAATATTATGTATTTTCAACAACTGTTGAAAAGCCCCATTTGGAGTATAATAGAAACAGCAAACTCACCAATATGTTCAGATAAAGACTTGACCTGATCAGTATGCCCAAGGTACCACCATGCAACAAAACAACTGTATCACAGAATACACAAACCATATCTAATAGAATGAAGCATCATCATATCTTTACAGGACATTTACTTTCTGAGCTTTGCAATCAATTCTTCTTCAAAAAGAATACCTGATTTGACTCTCAACTTCCTTTTTACTTAGTAATGATTACTTGGATTTAGAGCCAATTTACATAAAAGTTCATTCTCTATGAATTTACTTGTTTGGTCAGATGAAACTTTTATCTTTTCATCTCCACATTTTATATCTTATTAGATAAGTCAAAATACAACACTTATAATGTCAAGAGGGTTTGCACTAATAATCCTTTCATATATGAAATGAGTTATTTTTCATGAAAATTTTATTTTATGTTCTTTCACTTTCAGCATAAAACTTCCAACATGAGATTTGTTTTCAACTCCCCAATTATCAAAATCCAGGTCATAGCAAATTTACCTGAAATTCTCTACTTGTGGCATTTAAATATGCCACCTCTCATTTTGAAACACAAGTCATTCAGCATTGATCTCCTTAATGATTCTCAAGCAATGATTGCAGTTTGTATCTATAACATATTATTGTGATGGTGAGGGTATGGTATGCATTGAAACAATCTCACAAGCCAGCACAACCTGAAATTTCATTTTTAATTTTGTTTGTTCCAAATCTGTTGTAATTCCACAGAAAGGAAGAAACACAAGTGGTATTTTATTAATTTATTGCTGACAAACTTCATAATCTCTACAAATGTTCCCTACTATTGATTCACCACATACTACACCAGGTATTATAAATTATGAAGATACACATACTCATAATAACAATAAGAAGTAGTTAAGAGAAAGCAAGTAAACTACATAGAATCCCTATTATTACTCCTATTACTAGTATGTAGATAAGTACAATAATACCAATAGATACTATGTATGAGTACCACCTTGAATCCAAAGATTCTGAGCAATCCATTAAAACCATAGAAATCTTTTTTGTACATGGGAATCAATAAATTTGAACAATGCAGAATTTAGATTCTGAACTTTTACTGAAAGAACCATCTCCAAAGATCTCAAACCACGGCCGTGGTAAAATGCACAATGAAAATGCACAACAACAAAATTGGTATGTTTTTTACACAATGGTGTGCATTTTCTTATAATGCACAACAGTACCAGATTTTACACAGTTCTACATGAATTTTGAAATTTTGCACAACAATACCAGATTGTACACAATTCTAC
>JALLOT010000776.1:0-17702 GCA_036939595.1 Thalassiosira livingstoniorum
ATATGTTTGCATGAACCAGTCATAGCACTATGTAGAAATAATATGGCATCTAATTTGCTCTTTTAGAGCAAATTAGAAGGGCTGTGATGATATCCACCTACTTGTTATCTTGTACACTAATATTAATTGTTGGTTGCACCACAGGTTGCAGATTTTGTTGTTGTTCCACCATTGTTTGCTCCCCTTCTGATCACTGTGGCAATTGTGCCAGATTATTCCAATGTTGGCAAATGTTTCATGTTGGAGTTGTAGCTGGTACTGATTCTTTTGTACCAGGAGGATCTGCCAGGATCCTCTCTGTTGGTAGGGTTTGGAGTACAGCTAATAAAGTCACCTGTTGCTCTGACATCTGTTGATGAGTGAAGAATGCAGGTCCTTACTGGAGATGGATCATGCACCATAGTGATGGTGATGGTGTTTTTGGCAGCCTAATTAAAAAGATTAGTGGGAATACTGTCCTAATACCTCTCCTCTGTGGTTGATTTGTGTCCATGCTAGTTGAGGAAGTCCCTGGGGACAAAATCAACTGACTGGCTCTGCTGCACCAGGTGATGCCAATGGTATTGTTGTTGATGTTGACAATGGCAGTAGACCAGATCTGTGATGTCTGGTCACCCTGGAGCTGTCTTGAGATGCTGAATGGAGAATTGAAGAAAGGTTCTTGATTATGATGTAATTATAGTGTTTGTGTGGCAAGCAGAGCAAGCCAGGTCAGTTTTGCCACTGCCTGCAACAAAATCTGGGCCTCCTAGATCCAACATGGTACATGTAGATAAGAAGGAAAACTGAGCTATCTAGTAGGATACTGATATCTACCTAGATAGTACTGTAGTACTAACACATCCCACCACCACTATATCCACCAACAAAACTATGTCCTCAGGGTTCAGCAGTGGACTGCCCAACACCACCCATAACAGCCACAGAGTTTGAATTTGATCTAAACAGTACAAGCCTATACAATGAATCTTTGACTCCATAACCAACATCACAGTCTTTATCAATGTTAATATGATAATGATAGTTGGAGGGCTCAATAATCATTCACCCTGGGCATAAAGTCTACAAGCTGATGGCATGTTGGTAGATGGTGGTTCAAACATTTGTCTGTCAAGGATAAAATTACTTTTTCCAGTCAAGTTCACTTTTTCCAGTTGTTGGCTGGTTCTGTAGAAACTTGGTACAATTTAACAGGAGAATATGTCTGAATTGACTCATTTTTAAAATGAGTCAATTCATGTAGCAATCCAGCAGTACAAGTTTGTTGTGATGCTAGTAAATTTCATATAGATAGGTATAATTGTTTGCACCCAATTTTTTATGAGTGTCTTTGGACTTTTAAAGAATCAAAATGATTTACATGAAATCTGCATGGGCTGTTCTGTGCTAAGAAAATGCTGTTGATATTTGATGGGCTCTTAGTAGGAGACTGAGTATCAAACACATAAAAAAGTACTCATTTCTTACTTCAGGCGAATAAGCATAATATTTTACCAGGATCTATTTACCAAAAATTCATATTAATTCATATACAATTATTATGTATGTTTAATATGAAAGGAACTCAAAGTAAACTGACTCAATTATCTAAGGTAGGACATGTAGTAGAGTTCACTTTTTCCAGTTACAACCAAAACACTATAAAATAGGCAATATGAAGCCTTAAAAGTTAGGTACTTCTGCCATATGTTAACCCATATTAATTAGCGAAAATGTTAGAATCATGTCTCTTCTGGTCCAGAAAATTTTTGAATGGGATCAAACAGCCTAAGATATCATTAGATATAGTGATTTCAAAATGAATCAATTGACTCAAAACTCAAAATAACTGGAAAAAGTAATTTTACCCATGTACCGATGATCTCACAATCCTCTTAGATGTTGCAGCTATCACATGCCATTATTTCCTCTTAGACTTGCAACAACAGAATCAATAGATCAAAAATATCAATGCACGCATTGTGGCCTGCTCCCACTGACTATGAACACAGGAAACATTCACTATCAAATATGATTTTATTGTGCTGATGCTATGGAAACAATTGTCTCTCCACAGGCAATTGTGGACACAAGCATCAACATTGTGAAATTGATTAAAACAGGATACTCTGATAATAAGCTGGGAACAGTGAATTTCTACTATGCACTAGGGATCAAGAAACTGAGTATCATGTTACACAAGGCAAATGGCCTCTACTATTGTCCCACCTCTACGTGTTCACCCTGGAAAATAATCCTATACAAAGCCCCATGATAGCCAAAACTCAAGTCACTTCTCCAGTCAATCTAATGCCGCCAACATCTTCAGAGCATAGAAAACAACATCCTATTAAACTTCACACCAACTTGAGTCTGAATTATGGGCAGCACAGCTTGGTTTCTTTGATGAAGATCAACTTGATAAGCTCCCAGCACATGTCAAAGGTCTCCCTGAGAAATTCCAACAATACCATCCTTTCTGGAACATCCCAGAAGCATGCTAATGATCTTGTTTTTTAATGCAACTTTTTGTAGTGTGATGAAAAACATGAATCAAAAAACTTTTTTCATGTTTTCTGAATGTACATGTTTGTGAGGTGACTCCAGGCAACATTATGCAACACCAGGCAATGTTAGGCAACTTAGGCAATGTAGGTGACATAGGCAACCACAGGCAAGTGCAGGCAGCTTAGGCAACCCTAGGTGACCATCGGCAACTGTTGGGGACCACATGCAACTTAAGCAACTTTAGGCAAAAAAGAAATTCATGCAACTTATTCTTATTGAGGTAGTATTATATGTACTCCTACTTAAGTAGGTAGGAGGTAAGTAGTTAGAATGAATCTACTACTAGTACTAAATAAGTAAGCTACTTGTACAAAATAAAACATGGAGATACTACTATTACTGTATGTACCTTTATATACTGCTACTGTTAGTTACCACAGTACTCACTCTAGGTACTAACTGATATTATAATGATGTACTTTACAATATTGATATTGTATTACACTGTTGTACCTAGTTTTCAACATTTGTATGTTTTTGCAAAAAAAATTGAATATTGGTGTAACCAGAAAAATTGTTTAAATTTCTTTCTAATTATTTTTGTAATTAATAATCAGAAATGATGATTTTTGGATGTTTGTAAACGTCAAAAATATATCTTTTTTTGTAGATTTTTATCAAAACTTATCAAATTTTATTTTTGCATCTGTAGGCAACGTTGGGAAACTGTAGGCAACCATAGGCAACCATAGGCAACAAGCAACATTAGCAATCATGGCAACCACAGGCAACAAATAAGCTATTTCAAGTAAAATGTGTGATAAGATTTTTTTGTTTTCTTTTAAAAGATTATTTTATCACAGTTTTGTAAAATTGGAAATATAACATGAAAGTGAATGATATCACATACAAAGCGTGATTTTAGGATGTTCCTGGTACATTGACCATAAAGAAAAAACTAGTGTAAAAAAAGCAGTCAGTTGGTACCAACCCTATTAAAGCATTCTGCAGGGCCTTTTGCTTCTTTACGGATTTTGGATTTATCAAGTATCAACTACTGACTACCAGCAGCCACACCCAAAGAATGATAGAGTCATTACCTCCTTTGGTGGCTTCAATGTCTACTTGATCATCATTGACAAGACAACATGATTTCTCTGGATTTTCCTACGTAGTTCAAAGGAACCTCCAGTAGAATTGGTCCTCAAATTTCTCCAGTGGTTTGGACTCCCTCAAGGAGGCTACAGCAAATGTGATCAGGGTGGTGATCTTGCACAGCCAACAAAGTTCAGAGACAAGGTTTTTGCAAAAAGGAACCACACCATGGAACCAACAAGAGAAGATAGTCCATCTCAAAATTGAGAAGTGAAAACATACAATGACATAGTTACAATGATGATGCAATCCCTTCTCTACAGTGCATCTTTCCCAGCCAAATACTGGTCAAGAACACTCCTTCATTTGGCATAACTTCTGAATTACTGATGGCACTCTGCCATTCTGTAAGACCCCATTTGAATCATGGTTTGACAAAAAGCTAGACCTATGGTTCATGAAAATGTTTGGCTTGAGAGTCTGCACTAAAAGATCTCACAAACAATGGGCTAAGCTGGAGCACAACAATTTCAGAGACGTTTTCTTGGGGTACACAGCAACCAATTAAAACGTTAATTACCTCAACCTCAACTCTGGAAGAATGAAGTCATGTGCACATGCCACATTTGATGAGGCATGATACCTCCAACCCCATCAACACAAGCAGCTCAATTGCTCTACAGCCTTGATCTTCAGAACTACTATGACTTTGCTCCAGCCTTGCCAATCTACCCAATAGAAGCAGATCCACAATCTCCATTGCCAAAGTGGGCCCACTCTGGACTTGGGATGTAAAGATGAATCACCTACCATATTACCATATTCACTTGGACCACCACCACCAGCAGCAGCAAAGGTTGAATCACCTTCTGTCTTCAAGCTCAACATCTTGCAAGACATTGAGCTCTTCATGAATGATATGGCCCACATCTAATTCTCAACCTCTCCATATTTTGATTGGTCTGAAGATAAATTGATTCTATGTAAATACACACCAAAGATCACCCTACTGCCAGTATGGAATTTGAAATAGTTAATGGGAGTTTAATAATTTAATCAATGGCAAAGTCAACTCCTGCTGCATGCATACCTCAGTGGAGAAGTCAAATGAAGGGTGCATGGCTTATCTCCATCAATGGTAAACTTATGGAATCCCTGGAGTCTGTCCAACAATTATTCCAACAACTCCCTCCAAAAAAAACTATGAATATGTATGCTCCTCCTAGCACATCTGAAGGTTCAACATGGCCTCACAAACAATAGCATCCCACAGATAAACATTGATAAATTAAACAACTGTCATGACATAACTCAATTCCCAACCCACACCCCAATCTTGAGAGAATAAGTGGTCATCCAAGACAGTGGCAGTGTATTCAATGAAATAACATGGGTTAATAAACTCACATGGGAAAAACTCATCAACCAGTCAGACTAGAATGAGTGGAAACAGACAGATTACCAACAGTTGGACCAATATGAGACCCAGTGGATGCTCAGTGAATCTATCCCACAACCAATGGAAGAAACAACAAAAGCAGCAGTATTCTATCTTGTCTGAACTTATGCAACAAAAGCTCCAGACCAACAAAAGAAAGCAATAGGCACCTGCAACAAGCCAACCAGGCATGGCAAAGTCAGAGTTCTGGACTACACATATGTCAACTGTGTAGAACAGACAGGTTCAAGAGAATCTTCTATGCTACTTCAGCTGCCACAAATGCATTTAGAGAAGCACCACCACTGAAGCAAGGATTTCCCATTTGACCAGATAGGAATTTCTTTAACTGGTGGACAAACCATAAGGGGCACAAGCCTATTCCAAAAGGTTGGATAGTTCCAGTCCAAAAAGCAATGCAAGGTCACTCAGAGTGACCAAGACTCTGGGAGAAACATGAAGATGCAATTCTCTGTTCTTTTGGTCTATATCCAATGATTCATGAACCTTATCTATGCACCAATCTTATGCATGAACATTGGGTCCTATTTCAGAAACAGGTGGACAACTTTGCATGTGCCATGGTAGAAAATAAAACAACTGACATCTTATTTGGCATGATTGATGATTCACTATGCCTTCACCTAAAAAAACAGGGCCTTGCAACACTATAATGGCCTGGACATCCTACAATCAAAATATTACATCAAAGTCTTGTCTGAAATCTACCTCAATAAAATCTTACAACCACATCTGGATAATTGTATGTCATCAATAAAAATTGCAGCTGATAGACCTACTCCACTTTCAACAGGCATACCGTTCATCAAAAAACTACACAACAAGATTGGGGACCCGGATCCAAAGGTCCAGCAAAAACAACAAAAGAAAGAAGGTATTGGCTACATAAGTGGAGTTTTAGAAATAATTTACTCCATGGTAACATGCTGGCCTGCAGGGGCGTTTGTTGTCCTCAAAGAGGCACAAGTGAGTGCCTGCCCTGCTCAGGTATACTACCATGCAGTCAAGCACATACTCAAATACCTCTATGTGGTGAGAGAAGATGGAACACATTATTGATGCCCTATGGCCAATGAATGCCTAGTGGAACATGACCCACCTCAAATTAACAGTGCCACTAAAGACCTCCTTCTCAAACAGAAAGAACATACACAAAAGAATCATTTGGAAACACATGGTTTCCTTGATTCTGACTGGGAAACCTGCCCTAGAACACACCTATTGGTTGGAGGCACCAATAGTGATAGCAGGAAGTGTTGTAGGTTACAAAGCTAAACTGCAACCAACTGTGGATCTTTTGTCAACAGAATCTGAGTTCATGACAAGGACAGACTTTGCATGAATGGACCTGTATGTCAGAAGCATATTGTGGGACCTTGGAGTCCCACCAAAAGCAGCAACCATCATCAGGTTAGAGGACAATGTCACATGCACCAACATGGCCTTGGCTCAATAACCCACACCATGAATACACCATATTGATACCAAATATCACACAATCTGCCAGTGGGTTGAACAGGACCTCATTGCCCTAAAGCAAGTGGATATCTATAAATATTGCAGATCTTTTCACCAAAGCACTTGCAAAATTTTTTTAACATACTGACTTCTTGCTTGTACATGTCCCACTGGTCTACTCACCAATACACAAGAAGTTATTTGGCACAGTACCTGTACCAACTGTGGAACCACACCTGGAAGTGGCACCACCATTGGCAGCAGTGACAGCATGAGTTGCTGCATTATGGCTTCATATTCTACAGTATACATAGATATGCAGCCCCAAATTCTCATGACAATCACATTCATTTTGTTTTTCATTTGATCTTACAGTCAAACTCAACTGTAGCACTAGTACTTTTTTGGTGGGCGGGTTTTTTGCACACCTGCACTACCAAGCTGGAGCAACCATGGCGGTGCCGCCAAGCACCGCCATATATCCATCCCACCTACAGTGACCTCCCACCACAGAGGCACCATGCACCTCTCTACCCACAAATAGCAAGGGACCCCAGGATGCCATTGAATTTGAATTGGCTTAAAAACATGGGATATGGGCACAGCAGTGAACACCAAGGCCAGCATGAGCATATTGCCACACAAGACAAGCCACGTACAACCCACATATGCAGTGCCATCAGCAACTGTCACCCACCTCCTCCCCCATGTGACACAACCATCTCTTCCATATATACCAGTGGGAACAACACCCCTGGAGGAAATTGGTTATCATGGGGATGCCAGCTGCTATCTACGCAACTGACATGGTCTGCAGTGATGCACAATGAGGAGTGCATGTCACCAACACCACAACCTCACGGGCAAGCAGCTGGCTGAAAAAGCTACCTCTGGTCACCAGCACACATCACTGCCAAGAAAGTCACACACCATGGGACATGACCCATCCAGATTCCCCAAAATAGCAAGGAGCACAAATTCACTGGCCTTGCCAGTGGAATGGTCATCATGGGGGCAGATGCAAGTCTGTTCCCTCCTTTTTTGCCAATAAACCTCCATCCCATCTCCCGCATTACCACACGTCCAGTCACTGCCTATGTTTAAGGTGTATCTAAGTGCTAAAGACTGTGCAATAAGGGAGGTAGACTAATTGGGTGGTTTGAGGCAGCTGGTTTTCTTGGAGTACGATTGACCCTTTCCATCTACCTGGGTGAATGGAGTCTGTTTGAGTCACTCAGGTTTTTTTTCAAACAACAATGATGAAACTGTGGGACAACCCCACACCCACACAACAGACTGTCTGCATCTGGGGCAGATAGTCAGTGAGTCCATCCCCCAGCTTGGTTTTACTCTCAAGAAAAGGTCATGGTGGCTTAAGAGTCTTGCCAGGGATAATTGCCTAGGCATGCATCTGAAATTTAGTTGTGTTCATGATAAATTGCCGGACTTGTCCGGCAAGTGCAATTTAGGAAGAGTTTTTAACTCATCTTCCATAGGGATCAACTAACTATAAAATTTCTGTTTTATCATCTCAACTGTAGCACTAGTTTGTATCCTCACATTTTAATCCAACATCTGTGCAGAGATATTGAATTGTGGGGGGTAATAGTACTACATTACTATCTAGATAGATGTCATTATACTACTAGATAGCTTAGTTGTCTTCCTATCTCTACCATGTACCATGATAGACTTAGGAGGACTGTCAGGCCATAGCCCAGATTTTGCCGCCTGCGGCGGCAAAATCGGTCTCGCTCACTTCGCTCGCTCGACGTACTTCATCCCTCACAAGTGAACAATGCAATAGCTCAAACTTCAGTCAAACAAGGGACAAGCCATCAAGACGGCGCCAGGCCAAAGGCCAGAGACGACGGCGACGCCATTGACGATGCCATGGGCATCACCGAAGACGACGGAGCCAGCTGACCGGTTTTGCCCCCAGGGCTTCCTCACTCAGCACGGCATCAAGGCAGAGGAAACGTATTGGGTCCAACATACCCATAAAAATCGATTTCTAGATAATGTCTACATCAAAAAGGTCTACATCACAATCACCACGGTGATGGGTGCAGCAGGAGCTTGGCCCAGCCTTTTCACCTGACGACAAGTATCGAATAGACAGGAGACGCCTGTAGAGGTACTACGAAGTCCCATCAGGGGAACCACACCATCGGACCCCCCAGCACATCATGAGTCTAAAATCTCCACCCCAGTGACGACCACCTCTCGGCAAAGGTCAATTCGTCACCAGTGGAATGAATTATCAAGGGCTTCACTGTCGAATACGGATGAAGAGGTAGAGTTAAATCTACTGGTGATTGGACCACATGAAAGAGGGGCATTGGACGCAGATCCAGCCCTCTTCCCGGAGAACACAACAACCCAACATGGATTTCCACCCTCGGGGAAACTAATCAACACGCCGAGAGGGTTGTTTGAATATACTCCGCCAGATGATGCTGAAAATTTTAAGAAAGCAGGAAATTTAGAGCCAACGGAGGAATTCGAGGGAGAAGACCAAAATGCCTCCCTCACAACCACCATTAAATCGGGGAATGAAAATGTTGGCAACGGATCCGTCCCTAGGGACTCAACGGTGATTGTTTTTGGGAGAAACAACACAACAAATATTGATCAAATGATCAACGACGGATCAAGAGATACCTCCAACCACTCTAATTCCCTACAACAGCACATCACAATTGGAACACCCCCACGATCCAGGGATGCCCCACAGCAGATGAATAGGGGCTCATCTGACGCCCCAGGTACTAATGGCTCTTCAGTACCCAGCAGAAAATCCATCGACCCACCGCCATCAGCTCAACCATATGATGCCACACCACGTCCAACGAATCCATCCACCTTCCACGCCGTAGTGGAGGAGGTATTCAATGACGATGAAGGAGAGAAGAGTTTGGCAGTTCCGAACATGCAAAGCATTTTTAATGAAGCTGCGGAGAACTTGGATTCAGAACAACAACAACATGGGACTAGCAATGAGGACAATAGGTGGAACTTGGCATTGGAAAACTTAAAGGAGGCAGATGCAAAGCTCAGAGAGGCTCGAAGACTACACCTCGAAACGGTGGACCTCCAACGAAAAATAGAGATGGATCGATTGGCATGGAAAGCCAAATTAAACTCGCTGGATAAGAGAATCGAAAGAATACTCCTGATGGAACAAACCATAAAATCAACAAAATATGCTGCAGATATGAAAATGGCGGATCTCATCGATCTTCAACGCAACCTCACGGCATTGGGCAAGTCAATTCAGTCGGAGCAGCAGGGGCAATTGATCACAAGAGGGGAAATCCAGAACATGATACAGGAGTCCATCAAAGAACTCCTAGCAACGGACAAAATAAAATTCGTGGTGGAGGAAACCATTGCCTCACACCTTAAAACTGCAGAATTTGCGCAGGAAATCCGAACAGTAATGTCCGACGCCATGGCAGAATTTAAAGACCGATGCAAAGAATTGGAAACGGAAGTCTTTGATAGGCTAACGACAAAGAATTGGCAACAGGGGGATGAGAATTCGGCAGCTACGGCAGATGCTCCGGGGAGAGCAGCAACAGATGGAGAGGCTCCAATGGGAAATAGACGCCACAATGACAACAGGGGTATGGAATTTCTATTCCAAGGGCGTCATAGGATAAACCTCACGGAGGACAATAATAGGGCCTCCGATGAACAGAACCTTCCAACATCACCAGCACGGTCCCAGCGAAGCCACGCCACTAGTAGCTCCAATCAAACTCCACCACAGTCAGCATTCCACCCCGTCTTCAAGACGAATATCAGCCACCTGGACTACCACTGCGGGGAACGTGGAGTCACCACACTGACGGATACAACATTGAACAGTATAGGGTTACCGGCAGAAACATGGCCATCCCACCAATTGATTCATCGCTCAATATGGTCAAGATGGGACGATGGACATGGACATGTGGGTCCAAACCTTCGATTCGTACTGGAGAAAGATCACTTTGATGCATTGGATTCACTGTCGGTGATGGCAGTAGTGGACTTTTTCACAAATCTGCAACAAACGATACTCCAGTGGAATGTGGCCTTGGTACCATTCGATGACATCGTCCTGAGATTTGGACATGAGGGACTCTACCCTCCAGGACTTGGCCGACAGAAGTTCTTGGCAATGGATCAACCACTACTGCAATTGCTGAAGAAGCTTCTACCACAGGAAAACGAACAAATCAAAGCCACAATCAAATAAGTTCAGAAAAAGACGGCAAGTGGGTACCATCTGCTCTGGAACATTTTAAAACTAACGGTCCCGGCATTCGACGTCACTAAAGAAGTGGAGTACCCATTGTGGGAGGACCACATGGACATCATGGATTTCGCACAACATGTGCTACTTCATTTTCAACTCCGGTACAAACGAGGGACAGCATATAGTGAGAAGGAACAGAGTCTCAAGTTTTTGAATAGCATCAGTGACTACCAATACTCAGGGGTTATTACGAGTTTGGTTTCGGCTGTCCACAGTTACAACAGTGATGAGTTTAGTGACACTGGCAAATTCCCAGAGGACCTTCGTGTGATGCAGTTGGCCATCAGAATTTCCAACACAATGAAAAACTTCCAAGTGGATTCAGATCTCCGTCCAAGAGCCAATAGAACAAGCAATTCAAACCCACATCCCATCGTGTCGGCAGATGAAGACCAAATCGTCAATAATTCACCACAGCACATCCAAGGGTATGCAAAGGTCCATCTCACCCGCCGACCAAGGAAGCAAGACTTGGCAAAGCCGGATCCATCCAGTGGGAGACGAAAAAGGGATCCCACTAAGCAATGCGCAGCGTGCAAGAGACGTGGGCACATGGCAGTAAATTGTGACCAGCTTGCGATGGCACTGTGGATAAAGAAATACATGGAGAAAGATCACAACAGCGAATTATGTGATAAAGTGGAACAGGATTGGTTGGAGCGCCACAAGAAAGTTCTTGGAGATCGCCCTCCACGCCCACGCCAAGTAATGAAAACATATGTGGAGGAAACGGGGATTGAAGAATCGCAGATCGAGGAAGAACTAGACTGGGATTCTTGGTGGGATGCAGAGGCACAAGAATTGTGATCTGCTCACCACCGCCAATCATTTAACAACCCTGGCTCCAACATTCCCAAACCAATAAGCTTCATGAATGACGCGGATAACTCCACTGAAAATAAAGCATCCACTCATCATTCTGCCAGGGCTTCTTCACTACAACCCCAACAATCATCAAATATAAAAGAAAATTCAATAAGTCATATCATACTGAATGACCTACCTGACCTCGTGCTTCAAGAAGACGACGGCTCCACCAGCTCATCAGATGACGAGAGTTCAATAGCAACAGCGGAATCATCGGACTCAGAACAGACAGAGGATTTGAAAAGTATTCCACAACATGTGGCACAGTGTGCAAGGATATGGGCGGAAACCCACCAACATGATGACGACATGCCACCACTGTACCCACCAACAAAATTATGCCCTCAGGGCTCAGCAATTGATTGCCCGCCCTCTCCAGTGACGGTTGCGGAATTTCAATTCGACCTCGAGAGTACAAGTCTCTACGACGAGGGGCACTTGGATTTGATTACAGATTTCATTGTCTACATCAACGCCAATCCAAAAGTTGGAGGCTTATCCATCAATTCCCCACGGGCATGCAGACTTAATAGCGATGGCACGTTGGTGGACGGAGGCTCCAACATCTGCCTCACCAACGATCTGTCAATACTGCTGGACGTGGAAGCAATTGCCCCATTTCCACTGGGATTGGCAACAGAGGACGCACTGGAGAGAAAATCACAGTGCACGCACAGAGGCTTACTCCCACTGACCATGAACAATGGCGACATCCATTATCAACTTTGTTTTTACTGTGCCGAAGCCACGGAAACAATCATATCACCACAGGCTATCGTGGACACAAGTTCAACAATTGTTAAATGGGTTCAAACAGGATACTCGGAGGCAGTACCGGGAACAATTGACTTCTTTGATAACTTGGGACAAAAGAAACTCAGCATCACTCTCCACAGGGCAAACGGACTTTACTACTGTCCAACATCAACATTTACATTGGATATCAACCCTATTAAAAGCCCACATGTTGCCAACATTCAAGCAGATACAACATCACAGGCAACACAGCCCCAAGCTTCAGATCGTCGGAAAAGAAGACCCATCAAACCAGCTCAACAGCTTGAATCCGAATTATGGGCAGCCCGTCTTGGCTTTTGTGGTGAGCACCAACTTGACAAGCTACCTCCGCATGTAGAAGGCCTGCCCGAGAAATTTAAATACCATCCATTCAGGTTTATCGACCACAAAGAACAGGCAAGGGTAAGGAAGCAACCTGTCGGCACCAACCCCACAAAAGCCTTCTGCAAAGCTTTCAGATTCTTCATGGACTTCGGATTTATCCGAGCCTCAACCTCAGATTATCAACAACCAGATCCAAAGAAGGATAGAGTAATTACCTCCTTCGATGGCTTCAATGCCTACCTTATCATCATCGATGAAGCCACCCGCTTCCTTTGGATATTCTTATGTAAATCAAAGGAACCGCCAGTGGAATTAGTCCTCAAGTTCCTACAACGGTTTGGCCTACCACAAGGAGGATACATCAGATGTGATCAAGGAGGCAAGCTTGCAAGATCAACCAAATTTAGGGAAGAAATGTTTGAAAAGAGAAACTACACAGTAGAACCTACGGGAGCGGATAGCCCTTCACAAAATGGAGGTGCAGAAACCTACAATGATACTGTGGCCGTGGTTGTGCGATCTTTACATTATGGAACATCCCTACCAGCAAAGTACTGGTCCAGAACTCTACTCCATTCAGCCTACGTCTTAAATCAAAGATGGCACTCTGCAATCCGAAAAACACCATTTGAGGCATGGTTCGGCAAGAAGCCAGACTTACGATTTATGAAAATGTTTGGGTCCAGGGTGTGCACCAAACGTTCCCACAAACGTAGAGCCAAATTGGACCATAATGACTTCCGTGGCATATTTTTGGGATATACAGCAACGGATAGAAACATCAACTACCTAGATCTTGACTCGGGTAGAATGAAATCATGCGCACACGCCACATTTGATGAGGCGTGGTACCTCCAACCAACTCGACCACCGGCCGCTCAACTTCTATACAATCTTGGCCTCCAGAATTGCTATGACTTTGCTCCGGCAATACCAATATATCCAATAGAATTAGCACCACAACCTCCGATGCCAGTGGGACCACTTTGAAAGCCTCGGGAGGCTAAAATGATCCACCTTTCATATGCACTTGGACCACGAGCGACATCGGATGATCATCCACCAGCTGCAGCGGCAGCAAAGCTAGAGTCTCCAACAACTTGCAAATTGGATGTCCTGCAAGACATTGAACTCTCAAGAACAGATATGGCGCAAATATACTTCTCACCCTCCCCATATTTTGATGGATTTGAAGAGAAGTTGATCCTGCGAAACTATACAACAAAAGACCACCCCACGGCTGGCATGGAGTTCGAAACTATCAACGGAAGACTCATCGTGAAAACAATGGCAAAATCCACCCCAGCAGCACGAATTCCCAGATGGAGGAGTCGAATGAAAGGTGCTTGGCTCATCTCCATCGACGGCATCAACATCGAGTCCTACGAAACAGTCTGTAACTATTTCAAACAGCTCCCACCAACAAAGCTGCGAACATGCACCCTCTTATTGGCCCATCCAGAAATCCAGCATGGACTTACAAATGAGGGCATTCCGCAAATAAATATTGACCAATTTAACAACCGTCATGACATCACCCAGCTACCAACTCATACTCCAGTCTCACGGGAATCATCAGTTATCCAAGACAGTGGTGGTGTCTTCAATGAGACGACACAAGTCAACAAACTCACGCGGGGAAAGCTCATCCATCAACCAGACTGGGATGAGTGGCTGCAGGCCGAGTATCAACAGCTCGATCAATATGAAACCCAGTGGATGTTTGGAGACCCCATTCCCCCACCAACGGACGAAGCCGAGAAAGCCACTGTATTTTACCTCGTTTGGGCATATGCCATTAAAGCTCTTGATCTCAGGAAAAAGGCAAGGTGCACGTGCGATGGATCAACAAGGCATGGAAAAGTCAGGGTCCCCGATTATACCTACGCAAATTGTGTTGAACAAACGGGCTTCCGCATATTCTATGGAACTTCTGCTGCAGAAAATCTTTTAATATTTGGGGCGGATGTGACAAATGCCTTTGGAGAAGCTCCACCACCAGAGCAAGGGTTCCACATTAAACCCAACCGAGCTTTCTGTGACTGGTGGGTGAACCATAAGGGAAGAAAACCCATCCCCAAAGGTTGGATAGTTCCAGTCCAAAAGGCCATGCAAGGCCACCCAGAGTCTCCAAGACTCTGGGAAAAGCACGCAGATAGTATTCTCAGATCATGCAGCCTACGCCCCACCGTCCACGAACCATGCTTATATGCAGGTCTACTCCATGACCAACGAGTACTCTTTCAACGCCAAGTGGATGACTTCGCATGCGCCACTGCCGAACAACGTACCTCCGACATTCTCTTCGACATGATTGACGATGCCCTATGCCTCCCTCTGAAAAGGCAGGGTCTTGTCACATTATACAACGGCCTCGACATACTCCAATCAAAATTCTTCATCAAGGTTTCATGCGAAACATACCTTAACAAAATATGCCAACCTCACCTTGACTCCTGGATGTCTTCGATTAATATTACCGCCGATCGACCCACTCCACTTCCAACAGGCGTCCCATTCATCAAGAAACTACACAATGAAGTGGGAGATCCAGACCCCAAGGTCCAACAAGAACTACGAAAGAAAGAGGGCATCGGATACAGAAATGGTGTTGGTGAAATAATATACTCCATGGTCACGTGCCGACCAGAAGTCGCCTTTGCTGTCCTCAAAGAGGCGCAGGTCAGTGCATGCCCGGCCCAGGTTCACTACCACGCTGTCAAACACACACTCAAGTATCTCTACGTCACAAGAGAAGATGGCCTCCACTACTGGCGTCCAGAGGCAAATGCCAACCTCATTGAACACGACCCACCTCGTATCAATAGCGCCTCCAAAGACCTCCTCCTAAACAACAAGAACACACGCAACAACGACCACTTGAAACACATGGCTTCTTAGATTCTGATTGGGCAGCATGCCCAAGAACACGCCGATCTGTTGGAGGTACCACCATCATGCTTGCTGGAAGCGTGGTGGGCTATAAAGCCAAATTGCAACCAACTGTTGCCCTATCATCTACAGAGTCAGAGTTCATGATGACAACTGACTTTGGACGAATGGGACTATATGTCCGAAGCATCTTGTGGGACCTCGGCATCCCACAGAAAGCAGCCACCATTGGCTTTGAGGACAATGACGCCTGTACGAGCATGGCAATGGCCCAAAAACCAACTCCTCGCACACGACACATCGACACAAAATACCATGCAATATGTCAGTGGGTGGAGCAAGACTTGATAGCATTGGAGAGGGTAGACACGTCCATTAACCTCGCCAATCTATTCACGAAGGCCTTAGGTAAAATCCTTTTTCACCGCCATGCTGACTTCCTTCTTGGTCATGTGCCACCAGCCTACTCTCCAATCTACAAACGGTTATTTGGCAAAGTGGCAACATCATTGACCGAACCACCATTGGAGGTAACACCTCCATTAGCAGCAGCTGCAGCAAGAGTTGCTGCCTTCTGGCTACATATCTTACAATACACATAGATGTGGAGCCCCAAAATCTCATGATGTGCATTTACATATTTGTTTTGTTTCAGCGTTTAATCTAAGTTCTAACTGCTCTGTAGCACTAGCTCGTATCCTCACATTCCAATCCAACATCTGCATGGAGATATTGAATTGTGGGGAGGTGATAGTACTACAGTACTATCTAGGTAGATTTGTAATACTACTAGATAGCTTAGTTGTCTGTCTATCTCTATCATGTACCATATTAGACTTAGGAGGACTGTAAGAAGTAATCAAGCAACAAAAATAATTGGGCAATATACAGTACTATTTGCCACCCTTAGCAAGTCTATACAAACACAGAAATTGAATATGGTGTTGTATGGTACTTGCAATACCATGCAATACTAAAAATTACCTGGTGCTGTGCAAACCACGAACCAATGAAGTAAATTAAATATACTTACTCCCCCTGTTCTTAAGTATGTATTGTTTTTTAATTTTGAGCCTAGATTCGTCTTTGATATTATTTTATGTGAATTTTATGTAAGTAAGTAAGTAGTAGTAAGTACTGGGTAATTAGATGTCAAAAAACTGTTTTCATTTTGATCAGGTTTTTGTAAGTAGCATAAACACAATACTCCTGGAGGGCTAGCTGATTGGCAACATTTTTTCTTACTTAAGTAGAACCTTAATATACTTAAATCTACTTTTCAAATACTGCCATGTCTGCTACAGAGAAAGCTGTTTCAAGTTTAGTTAGCCTTTTTTGTCTAATGGCACTCTTAGTTTTTCATAGCACGAAAGAAAAAAAGAAAAAATGGGAGATTTTTTTTGCACTGATCAAAAACCAATTTTTTGCACAATGATGTGATAAAACTTATTAACAACAAAAAATATTGCTGTATTATAAAAAGAAACCTTTTGTTTTGCTAAGTTAATTATTTTGATCAACGGCATTAAGTATGATGTGAGAAAAAAATATTTGTTATATTAAACAAATATATTTTATTCTTGTTACAATGAATGATTTTGTCCAGTATAGATAAATTCTGCTTGTAGAACAAAACTTCTTAATTGTATTGATCAAAATACTCCAGTGTCAATCAAAATATTTTTCAAGATGAGCAACTTAAATAAAGTGTATCATATTAAAACTCGGATAACATCAGGTCTTGGTTTTTCAAACTTTTTATCTGGTTATCATTCAATAAATTTCCTTTGAATAATGTCTGTCCTAAGCACAAAAATAGCTAAAAGATTAACTAGGTAAAAAGACTAAGTAAATTGACATGCAAATTATCACTTTTGGTAATAATTATGAACTAAAAGAAAAATAAAAATAAAAATGAAAAATGAAGGAGGTGTACATCTATAGTAGTGTAGAGTACCATAGAACTTGATTGATACTCAAGCTACCTAACTTCTAGTGCATACTTAATATGTCTTT
>JALLOT010000777.1:0-17792 GCA_036939595.1 Thalassiosira livingstoniorum
AGAAAATGGCACCACATGGCACATTATTTATTTTTACGTATGTGCTCTTATTGGTTGTAATTTTTTCTCATACATCAATACTTAAAAGTCATTTCTGTTTGCCTTGGGGAACTTAAACATATACGAAGTTAAGTAACGATCTGTGTAGGTAAAGTAGATACCTGGATTATACCTACCTAGAACTTACAATAACTAACAATTAAATTCAATACATCCTCCAAAATGTTTAAAACTTCTCTAAAAAATAAAAATTCCGAAAAAGGATCGTATTTTCACGAGGCAACTCTTTGAGTTACTATAACATTATTTTGTAATAACTATTTTAATTTGTTTTAGAAGGACAATTGAATTTCTCATGTTATTTCACATTTCATTGTACATTCTACATACGTTCTTATTTCAAAAATACAATGCATCCTCCAAAATATTTAATAATCACTATTGGACAAAAAATCCGATAAAGGATACAATGTATAGATGTAATAATATCGTACTGCTAAATTTGCTTTTCAAAATACCTATTTTAATTATATTTAGAAGGACTACTAAACCCCCCATGGAGTTTTCCTACTTACATATTATTATCTCATCATACTTTATACAATCCTACCCTCTATTCCACGAATTTTTTAATACAAAGCTACTTACATACTTACATTAATAAATTCAATTTACCTCAATATTGTAAAGGTCTTGTATTATTGGTCTTGTAAAAGGAAAAATCATATAAGATTCACACAGCTAGAAAGAAAGGAAAACTAGAACTGATTAAATATTTCTAGTTTTACAGGTTTGGTGCTATTTTTAAAATAAAAGGTCTTAAATATTCATGACTTTCCTGTCGTTGGCACTGGAAGCAAAAAGTTAAGATTTAGTGAGACAGTAGGAGTACAAAAAATACTAGAGGACATACTGATCTTTCATCCATGTTTGAGCTTACAGGATTTGTAACAAAGTTTTGAATGAAAATAACATATACTTTGACATGATGCTGCTTCATACTTTGTCAGGAATTGAACCCCGAGGCTACCAAGCAGGCACTTTTTGCTCCCGACATCAGTTGGGAGCACACACAAACCACAAAGCAATGGCACACATTTGCTAGAATACAGATTTTTGTATATTTTGGCCTACATACTCATTTTAACAGCCAAACAGGAAAAGGAGGTACAACTTTCATGATTTCAAATGTGGTTGAGTTTTCATTTCACTGATTTGCACTACTTCTTATCTGTAACAATGTTGTCTGTGGAGTTTATGCAAAGTCCTTATATCCCAAGAACTGTTAAAGTCAATGACTACATTCCAAGATATTTATATATTTACTGTCTAGGCTGCCATTTCTGTCACAGCTTTCACAATGTGTGGAGTGGTCCTTTGGCTCATCTCATTGTGGGAGAGCTGCCAGCCATTTCTTAGAGCTTACATTAGATATTAGTATGAAAATTTGTCAATTTATAGTGGAACAAAAACATTGGCAATTCGTCAATTTATAGTGGAACAGACCGAGTAATAATGTACACGCATACAATACCATACTCATGGCAACAAAATCTGGTAATGCAAAAGTTTAACTGTCATTCTGTTTTAAAATATTTTTGGTTTTAAGTCGTACTCAATGTCAAGCAAAATGGTCAAAACTTTGAAAACAGCATCAATTTACACATCAATTCCAATGAAAAGTTGTCCATTGATTGATAAATTTGGTGGTTTTTGACCTATACCAATCGATTGGGAAGTTTGGTTTTACCCCCAGAAGAATAGAAAAAATCATGAATGTCATAGCAATTCAAGAGTACATACGAATGTGCATTCCCCAAAAAAAATGGTACTTTTAGATAATATATTACGCTTAACTATGACTTCAAATGCTGGTACCATTTGGGCATTAAAGCATCAATTTGGTAAAGGCCAAATTAGCCACAAGTCAGCCATTGGAAGATCAGGTTTAACAGGTGTCTTAACTTGGAAAACATTTTTGAAACAGCATTTTTTATTCAATGTATAGGAAACCGTTTTTAATTATTTCACATCACAGAGTTCGAGAGGGGTGACTCCACATTTTCTAATGAAAAGTTGGATTTTCACAGAATTTTGAGCAGAATCACTGCTGCTGCTCTAAATTTACGAGCAATTCCAAATAGCAGTGGATATAAGATTCATATTTTCTACTGGTGCTTCTTGCATCTTTCTACAAACACATCAGACCAAAAATAATTCACGCAGATCAACGTCTACAGGCAACATATTGTGATTAACATCGCCATCTCTTCAAATACTGATGTTGGAAGAAAATTGCGACAAATTGCGGATGTATAATGCTATCAGATCAGCATCCTTTTTTTGAGTAGCAACAATGCAGGGAATTTCAGTTCCGTCTTTTTTTGTAATTTTTTCAAGTCTCTGTTCGCCGTGACTATCCTCGAACAAATTATCAAGAGCCCCATGGAATAGGACAGATATACTGTGTCCCTCCAAATCTGTTTTGCTTTCATATCCAAATTCTGACAGAGCTCTTTTATTGACTCCCTAAAAAGACAGTAATTGAACATCGAAATGTGTTAGAGATTTTTCATAGCATTAAAAATCAAATTAAAAGGGAGGATTCGGGATGAAACCTACCTTAATGACACCTGTGTTATTGAAAGCAACAATGGCATCGAAAGCATGATCATCAACAACGTGCTCGACAGCGTATTCCTCTTCCATGGATTTATGAATTTTCGTCTTTTCGCTTGATACGAAACCACTCATGTCTCGAATAAAACCAACAATTTTTGTGTTATTTTGCACCATTCTGATTCCTAATCAAAGAACGAAGAAAAGATTCTGAACATTAGTTGGTTTCAAAAAACGATGTCATTGATTGGGCCATCGACATGGTGACGAGCTTACCTATCACACAAGGAAACTCAGTCCCGTCTGCCCGGCGTCCGTGCAACATGCGCTGCTTTCCTAGAACCTTACTTTGGTTTGCAGATGCATCAGTTTCTAGTTTGTGTTTGAAAGATTTCATGTAACCATTATGCAGTTTTCCATCTCCACCCCCGCACAAAACACTGATGTTTTTCCCAATCAGCTCTTTTTTGTTTGAATAGGCGAACATTTCCACGGTTATGTCATTGACCTGGATGATATGCCCGTGTAGATCTGCAACCACAACAGCATCGAAGTTATGGCCTGCAATCTCACTATCGATAACACTAGATCGTCTTTTTGCTGAGCCTGTGGCCTCGGATATCTCGCTCGATTGACGCCTCGCCGGCGCTGTCTCGGGTTCGTCATTGAAATTATTTTCTTCGCCATCTTTAGAAGGATTCACTGCTAATAGAACAGACTTTTGAACCATTTTGACCCCGCTTGGAGTAACCTTCTCAATGCCAGTAACTGTACTCTGGGCAACTTTATCAAACCCAGTAACTGCGACTGATTCTCTCACTACCCTAGAGAGATTTGCAGCTGCCTGCTCGAGCACCCCTTTCTTGTATATGAGGAAATAGTTGAGTACGCGAGTAGCTGCTGTGCAGAATACTATTGCAAACCCACAAATTGTAAGCACCTCCGGTTCAGTTGTCCACTGGCTCAACGTAGCTGCAAAACCGAGTGCACCTAGTTTCAAAATTGACACAAAAATGACAGGCCAGTGAGGTGCTTGAGTGTCTCCCGCCGCGCGCACTAGATGCCTCAATGCTTTCTTTAACCCGCAGTGCGTCAAGTTCATTAATTCAAGCGCCAAAAGAACAACCACAATTGAGACAGAGAACACATTCGCAGCAGCCTCATCACTAATTTCTACAGCTGCGGCCAACATTCGCCCCTTTGTTTCATCACTGTATCCATAGCCACCCCCACTCTCTTTCTCCTTTTCCTTCACAACATCTTTCAAAAAAACTAGAGCCCCAAAAAAGGGAAGGTTTAGTATTGATTATATTCGAAAATGTTTTCCACGCGCAGAGTAAAGACGAACCTTTATAGGTGACTCCAAAAACAATTAGTCCCATGGACAGAACCTGAATAAGGTAACTGTAACACATGGCATTCCTTAGATTCTTCCACAGCGCATGTCCTTCAGCGTGAGATGGTTCACTTTCAAACTTTAGGATTTGAATGAAAATCATTGTCAAAACACCAAAAGTGGACACTAAGTAGTAATTTGTAGATTCTGTTGTTTCAACAATAAGGAGGGATAATATGCCTTCTCCGATCATCAGCAATACCCATTCCCCGTATCTATGGATAACATAGTCTAGTGAAGCAAAAAGGCAACTGAGTTCTTACTGAAAGATAACGAGCCAAAAAATGAAAAAAGTACTTTAAAGATAGGAAAAACTCACCGGTATTGCTTGGCACAAGAGACTTTCTCACGTCCTCAGTTTTCGCAAGATTTACTTTGCGAAGAGACGCAGTAACAAATGATACTAAAAATGCTATTGCTGTCAATGTCAACGGCAAATCTGACATATCCCACACGGGTGCACTTTCTGCCTTGTATGAATATTTATCAGAATAACTGTCTGCGGCATACTCATCTGGATAGGTGTCGGTAGCATATTTGTCTGAATAGGCATCACTGGCATATTTATCTTCATAATTTTCTGCAGCAGATGCCAGGCGTCGATAACTTTGATCAGGCTTGATGTAAAGGTCGATTGAAACAATCATTGCCGCAAGGTAAAGAAGGGAGTTTGGTATGAAATGACACTTGATGTGGCCCAAGGTATGGTTTTTGATACTTTCACGATCTCCTTGGCCATAAATGCAAACCTCACAATGGAGAGCAAGGAGCATTAGAGACTCTAAAAAGATTGCAATCGTGAAAATCAAAGTCTCGGTTGACTTAGAATCTGACATTTTGTCAACTGGTGAGATGTGCATGATCGCAGTGCTCACAAACAGGTAGCGCACAACCTCAAAGAGACGGTGAGAGTAGTCAATAGTGGTGTATCTCGAAGCATAGTGCATCGGCCTCTCCCAAGAAATCCAAAGCGGTCCAAAAGTACCAAAGTAATAAATTATGCCTCGAAGCCCTTGCTCTGCGTTCATCGCCGACATTAGCATGACGCCCAAGTTGTAGGCCATTCCAACATAAAAAAGATCGAAGAAAAGGTCCCCCCAATTCACATGCGGCAGGATTTGATCCTCTCCCCACCTCTGCCTCTGAAGTGGCCTGTCATAAAAGGGAAGCATTGCATCATGATCCCCTTCAAGAAAGTGGCCATCTTCGTCAAAATTGTCAAGCATATTCAACAAATCATCATTATGATAGTCATCGTTGGCTTGCAGACTGTTCTTCAACAAAGATTTCCTACGCGTTAGAGCCCCCAAATGGCGAATGGTCTTTTGTTCCTTCATTGTTCGTTTTCCCATAAGTGCCGTCATGCTGCCACCCAAGCTTTCATCAGTGTTAAGTGCATCTGCTTCTGTCGTTACCTTGTCCACTCTCAGCTGACGGCGACTCGCCATGTTCCTCTGCGTCTTCAGGTGGGCAGAATAGGACAACGGGCCGTCATTGTTGATGTCAACAACTTCACCAAAACGCACAGCCGAGGAGCGTTTACCATTTTGCTGGTCGGCATCTACGACACTTGTTTCGATGTCCACAAAACGCACTGCCGATGAACGCTTTTCATTCTGAATCTCTGCGCTGCCTTCTATGTCCATGGTGGGTGTAGTTTAGTTAGTGTGTTGCGGCGCGGCAGAATTGGCGGAATGGAGATTCGGTCCTTCTCGGTCCTCGGAGTGTCATTGTCATCTAGGTATTGTACTATTACAATACCATAGAGAAGATAATAATAGTACCATACTACATAAGTACCATACTTAGTACTAAGTACATAGGTAGGTACAATACTTAGGGCGGGCGGCGGGCAGGCGGCGGGCACCATTGAGAAATCGCTAAAAATAAAAAAAATCGAACAGCGGTTTTCTTCGCTTAATATTGTTCTTCTCTATTGTTCCAAAAACAAAAATGATTGGTAATTGTTGGTAAGTGGCAGCTGAAAGTCCTAAAAGTTGTTCACAGGGAGTATTGCAGTGATTGCAGTAGGCAGTGCTGATGTACTGTCACTTGGGCAACAATATGCAACACAATTTCATTGAGTTAAATTGTTAAGAATA
This sequence comes from Thalassiosira livingstoniorum, assembly GCA_036939595.1. NCBI lineage: Eukaryota > Bacillariophyta > Thalassiosirophyceae > Thalassiosirales > Thalassiosiraceae > Thalassiosira > Thalassiosira livingstoniorum. The sequence continues at coordinate 6,118 of JALLOT010000777.1, forward strand.
ATTTCTTTACATTAGTTGGATCACTAAGCACACAGAATAGATATCAAGAAACCAATCTGTGTGGTAGGATTAGGCTGTTTTGAGAACCCGGCCACCCACCCAAAACAGTCGGGCCCTACGGGCCCCTCCTTTTTATAACTGACAAAAGAAGTAGGTTTTGATTCAAAACAAAAAGTAGCTATGATCAAGAGTGACATCCATAATTAAAAATTGAATGAGGAGTTGAGGTTGGTAAGTAGGGACAGGCTGTACAATACTTACCTATGTAGTAGGTGGTGGTGGTGTGCAAAACAAAAAGGATGGATAACTTGTCATTTTTTTTTCCAAAACAAATTGTTACTCCTATTATTTAATTTAGAAAGTGTTCAGCCAAAATTTTTGCAGCTGATGTGTGCAACTCTAGGCATTTATTTTATATCTGTCCCTTGGCCGCCAGCCGTCAATCGTGTTGTAGGAATCAGGATTCTTGGATATTTCCTGAAATCTGTTAATACTCAGATTCCAGATTCCGGAACACCTACACCAAGCATGCACACACTCACTCATGCAAGGACAGATAGTTTGCTAGATTTTTGATATAAGCTACCTACAGTCACTTAGGACTGGGATTTTAAGATTGTTATTTTTCCAAAAATAGAAAGGTGAGAAAACAATGTTCCAAGTGGCACAAAAATTCTTGTGCCATTTTTTGCCATTTTTTTTGAATTTTTTGTTCCAGAGGCCATTTTTCTGTGTCATGACCATGTCTCAGGATTTTTTGTAAATATTTTCTATGCCATGGACATCTTTCTATTTTTTTTGACAGAGCATGGGATCCTAACCATGACTCATACCCATACACAAATAGAAATTTAACTTAAAATTGGAAAAAAAAATACACAAAAAAATATTTATTTTTTTTTTGAAAATGGAAATGAAGCAAAAATTGCTTAGAAAACAAAAATACTTGTTTTTGTTAAGTCAAGTACAACATTTTTTAATTTTTTTAAATTTTTTGTCAAAATATGTAGAAATTGATCAATAAAAATACTTGTTTTGATCAAGAAATGTGAGTACATGCAAATATCATAGTAGCAGTATGATGTGCCTCTACTTATAATACTCCTATTGTGTTGTAGGCATGCCATATTACTAATATAATTAATAAAATGCTAAACATTCATGTGACAAGATCATTCTGTTGACCACTTTCTGCTGTTGGAATCTTTGCCAAAAAAATAATTTATGTCATGCATAGCTATAGAGGGATTCTTGGAATGAATCCCTATGTAGATAATTTTTTAAAATAATTTTTATATACCAAAACCATACAAAAAATCCCATGAAGCTTATATAAATAATGGAAATATTGATAACAATGATAATATACTTGCTAAGTATGTAAGTAAGCAACTAGTTTAGTGTGTACCAGCAGTTGTGTTTAAGATGGCCCGTTGCAAAGTGAACCCTAAAGATAGTCAATTACGTAGTAGCATATTATTCCTACATGAGAAAAAGTAGACATATATTTAAGATTTTGAGATTTTGGGCAGTTCACAGTTTGCTCACATATGCTGATACACAATACCAGCCAAAATGCAATATTTTAAGGATGCTTGACACATAGCTTTCAAGGCTAGGATCTTAAAAGATTGTGAACCCATTATTTTAAAAAAAGTCACAATTTCTAACAAAGGAATTAATACTTTCTATGAATTGACTATCTTTCACACAACTGCATGTATTCCAACCTCCAACCATGACCCTTCATATATTAAAACTATTCAACCATTTTCAAAACCCTTGAGGGACAACAAAGGTGGCTATTAGAAGAAAAGTCATCCCTTACATGTCTGTAGAAATTTTTAAGTTACAGGGGGGCCCTTGGTACATGAATTCAGAAATTTGACTATCTTAAGCACAGCTGCTGGTACCATAGCTATGTTAATGATCATGAAGTGGTCAAAAAATGGCACATGCACTTTTCAGCACTAGAATTTTTGTGCCATGGAAACAAAATGAAAAAGTGACAAAAAATGGCAAAAAAATGGCACAAAAAAATTGTTCCATCTTTTTGTCATTTTTGTGATTTTTGTGCCATGGCAAAAAATCTTTTGCCACGTAAGCATGGCACAAAATTTTGTATGTATCAACATTTAAAATAATTGGACAGAGTAATTACCATAATAACTTAAGTCTTAATTTTGAAAATATTTGATGTGTGAAATAAAAAAGATTTTGGGAAAGAAAAAAATCACTCAAAACAAAAAAATCACCAAAATTTATTTATTATCACATGGTTTTGGATGAAGAAGACCAGGACCGGTCAAGCAGAGACAGCCATGAGCTGTGAGATCTGAGACTGGGTCCAATATTCAGCATGTAGCAGCTGCAAACTCCAAGGTTTCAGTTGTTACTTGCTCATTTTGTAGATTCAAATACAAATGAAGTTGCAACATTGTTTTTTTTGAGGTTTTGGAAAATAGTATGGAAAAAAGAATTGTTTTTGGGAGGTGATAATTTTTTTGGTTCTCCTAGGTTTTCATGGCCCACTCTAGTAGTAGATACTTAGGGATTTTGAGAAAAATAATTAAAGACTTACCAAGGTTATTATTTTTCTAGGCTATGGCATCAGCTTATGTGTATTTCTTTTTCAAAAAAATGGCACTTGGATTTTCAAAGTGTTTCATTGTTATTTGCTTTAGAAATGAGGTAGAGATATCATGCCATAAATAACTTTCCAGTTGATGACATGGCAAGAATAAAAAAATTTGGTTTGTAGTTTTGTCTAGGATGGATAGGATATGACTGGAGCCATTGTTGCCATGGTTTAGCAAAAGGTGATGGTTGTTGGTAATTGATAGAGGGAGGTGAATAGGGATCTTTTTGATTTCATCTTCATTAATTTTCTTGTTTGGAGTTCAGTATTTTTATTGTTTTCAGTTTTTGGTTTGCTATGACGAACAAGATTCAATAAAGAGAGATAACAAGATGAGGCTTGGTGTTGAAGACAACCACCATAAATATTTCTCCATGATGTATTGGTGGTATCACTTGGAGGATCAGGAGTGGACTCCCTACCATGTCTCTTTGCTTCCATCTGGCAGTATGCAGGATTTTTCAGCACAATCAATCTTGACTAGAGGATGAGGGATGGTCTGGGGTCAGATTTGTTGTGCAGTTTTTTGGCACATAGCCACTCTATATGATGTTGTTATGGAGTTTGCAACAAAATATTTTGTCTTGGAGCCCCAGTCCTTTTTCAGTGGGACATATGAGTATAAATACAACTCATAGGAGGCAATGCATTTATTATGCAGAAAAAAAATGATCCACATGGCTACCCTTTGCTATGATCATTACTTTATGTGTGTGTTCACCACAAAGGTTTTTAAATTGATGTGCACACAGACTGGTATCTTTGAGTGACCTTCATGCAGATTGTGATTATATATTGCAAGCAAAAGAAGATCGAGTCAGGTGGGCCAACCAGTTTGCCACTCTTGAAATTATCTATGGGATTGTGTAATTGGGTACAGTGCCCCAAATACTGGTCACATGGACTGTTTGGCATGGTCCTCAAAGGATGCAAGAGTGTTGTTATTATCAGTGATCAGATGACCATGATTTGCTATTTCTGCATCTCCCTGAATATATATATATAGCCCTTGATGATTGATTATTATTATCTGGGGATCAAGGGTGAAGTTCATTGGAGTCCCATTGAGTTTGATGAGGGGGTTCTCCATAATGTAAGTATAGGAGACACATCATGGCAATGAGAGATTTAATGAAAATTTTGGGTGGATATTGGGATTGGATGTCAAATCATTTGTGGCTTGAAGTTGAGTCTGTTCTCTTGCTGGGAGATGCATCATTAGGTGGTATTAGTGCCCCAGTATCAAGGCTAACTTTGGTGTGGGATGAGGAATGAGAAGGAAGTTTATATATGATGGAAGGCAGTGAAGAAGTAGTTTGTGTGAGGTGGGGGGGGTTATGTGTATGGAGGAAGTTGATGACTTTTGTCATTGGTGTGACATACTGCTTATAAAGTGTTGGGGTGATGAAGTTTTTTATATGTATGAAATGAAAGGTGAAGGGGGGACTGGTTTTTAATTTACATTCTGGCTCTGAAGAATTCCTGAGCACTTCTTATCTCTTGGAATTTCTTGATTTCTTGTTTTGTAATCAACCCCATTCTCTTTGAGCATTGAATGCCTTGATGGTACATTCTAGAGAGTTGCCTAAATCTTATTTTGATTTCTCTCTCAGTTGCAACATTATTGAGCCCCAGAACATTTAATGCTCTCTCCCTTTCTCATTTTATTCTGTGCTGTTGTGTGTAGTTTTTTCTTCTCTATTATTATTTCTTATTCATATCCTCCTCTCTGAAGGTGGAATTGGGGTTTGGGGGTTTGGGGGTGATTCAAAATAAGGTTTGTATTCTTCTTTGCCAGTTGAATCTGTAGATTAGTTTCTTATTTTTTGATTCCCAATTTGACTCCATTATGGTGATTCTGGAGCTTCACATTTTGGTGTTTTTGACGGTGTGTATGAGTGGTTTTGGTAGGTTTGGGGCAGAAACATTGATGTTAAGGTAGGGTTTATGTCATCTCTCTATTGCTGTTGTCTTGTTCTTTTTGGAGGGTCAATGTGGAAGTTTTGGTATTGCATTTTTTCAATCCAGTAGTTCCATTTTTTTATTTTGAATTTTGGGCAAGGTCAATTCAATTCAAAAGCTTCCCATCTTTGCATAGGTACATTCATGTTATCTGGGAGTAGAATGTGTAGTCTTTTTACCAAAGATTTTCCCTCCTCTTTGTAATCTTTTACTCCTACAAACTTAGAAGTAGGTATGGTGCCATACTTTTACCCTCAACTATGGTTCCATACTACTTGCTCCTCTATCATGAATGCCCAAGTGCCAGTGCTCTTTCCAGTCCATTATAAAATCATTTGTACTAAAACCTTTACCACTGTATCATTCATACCAAAACTGTATTGACACAACTAAGGCAAGATTTTGATTCATAAATAATTCTGCTTCATGTCTAGTTTGCAGTCATCTCTCTGTTTATGATCCACATAGCCCATAGCTCAGATCAAGAATTTCAACAAAATCTGTTGACATCTTCATCATTCCTTGAACAGTTTTGATTCTTCTGATATAACACGCAAAGCTAAAGACTTTTAATATTTCTATTAATCTCAGACATAGGGAATATTTATGTCTCTTCAGTGCTAATATTTTTCACAACATCATGCCCAAGGATTGATTTCTTGAATCATATTTTGCCTTGATCCAACAAACCAATACTGAGCACAAACTGCAATATGCATCATCTTCTTCCATTTGTGCTCAAATGTTTAATTTCAAGAATACTTAGCCCTGTCAGTTGAAGTAACTTAAAATACACTAAGAATGATTGTTTTTTTTTATTTTTAATGTATATCTCTTTAACTAAGTATGTAAAAACCAGTTGCTTTTGCTTCCAGCAACAAAGCAACCTTCCAATTTTGAGTTATTTAAAACTTTGATAATATATTGATACAACATTACAAATAATACATATTCAATTTGAAAAAAATGTAAAGAAATTGACACATAATGTGAAAAATGAGTGAAAGAACCTGAAATTTGTGTGTTGTTTGTAGCTTATTTACTATGTAGATTTTGCATCATCCACACTTATATAAGACTAGACCTTTTAAATTCCACGCGAGTACTTATAAATGTGAAATATTTTTTTTAATCTCTCGATCGTGATTTTTTAGTGTACTAATTCCTATTTGAGTTTTTTTCGATATTTGGAGCGGGCGATCTGTTTTCACACTCTAGGTAGGGCAATAATAAAAGTATTATTTTGAATTTGACACGCCTCATTTTTCTATCAACGTCGGAANCCTTCAAGAAAGTGGCCATCTTCGTCGAAATTGTCAAGCATATTCAATAAATCATCATTATGATAGTCATCGTTGGACTGTAGACCATTTTTGTACACAGATTTCCTACGAGTCAGAGCACCTAAATGGCGCATTGTTTTCTGTTCCCGTAAAGTTCGTTTTGGGTGCATTGCCCGAAAACTGCCGTCCAACTCATTGTCCGGGACTGGTGTGCCGGCTTCGGCGATGATTTTCTTTACTGTCAGCTGCCGTCGGCTCTTCATTGTCCTCTGCGACTTCAGGTGAGCGGAATAGGACATTGGGCCTTTGTCGTTATCCACAACATCGTCGTTGAAGCGCACTGCTGAGGAACGCTTTCCGGGATGGTCGGCGTCGCCCCCGTTTGTCTCTGAGTCCATGAAACGGACTCCCGTTGAACGCTTTCCATTCTGCTGCTCGATGTCGTTTTCTGTGGTTGCCATGGTGATAGAGGTTGGAGGTTGTTTACGATGCCAAACTATGCCAAAGCTTGCCAAACGCAAATCTAAAACTCTTTGTTATGGCTGGTACTAGTTATGGTAACATAGTAATACTTATGCTCAGATCAACTCAGATCAAGCAACGTCAGATTAACGTCAGGAACATCCCATATTCACGCTCATATCGTTATTTATCACAGGTTGGTAAAAGCTTGAAACTTCTTAGTGTGATGAAACGTGATTAAAATTTTAAAAAATTACTCTTATAAAAGTTTTTTGGTGATTATTGCAACTAATTAGTAATATATTTTAAATCTTTTGATAAAAATTTAGCAAATTATTGATCACTTTTGAATATTGTAAATGTCGTAGATTGTTATACAACATCATAAAAAATATTGTAACTGTTTTAAAAAAGTTGGTAGATGTTGTATAAAATTTTGCAAGTACCATATGGTAGATATTTTATACAATGCTGTAGATGATTTAAAAGATTTGTAAATACTACTGAAAAAAATCAAATTCCCTAAATTTTTAAATTAGTTGAGTAAAACAAAAGAATATTATTTTTAATTTATATAACTTCATAGTTAAAACTCTTGTGAAAAAGAAAACTTCAGAAAAAAGATGGGAAAGAACTTGTTTTATTTGAGATGAATATAACATTGTTTCATTTTTTCGTAGCTTTTTCATCAAAATAGGTAAGTAGAAATTAACAAAAAAATTTGGTTGATAAATTTTTTGAGACCCTTTTTTCACGCAGAACTGTAGGTATGCATAGGTACATATGTAGATACCGTACCTATTCATCAGTAGGTAGAATTCAATGTACCCAAGTACTGTTTTCAATAATGATAGCCATTAGATGTACGTAACTATTGTGATGTGCTCTAATGGTTACCCTTAGCCAGCTCCATAGCTGTCCATAGCTGAATTTTAACGAAAGTAAATGAGATGGTGTTTGTGATACACCCCCCATCCAACCCCAACCAAGTGCCCTTTGGTCAACAACACTACCATAAGTGTTGGTATATAGCCTTGGTTGGGGTCAGGAACAATGTTAAGTGCATTGAAGCACTGTCAAGTGGGGGGTTGGCAGCCATTTTTTGACCATTTCTACTGGTATATGAGTGAAAGTTGTATGCGTGACCGCAGATGTCACGCATCACACATCAGCACACATCACACATCACACATGTAGTTCTGCCATGCTTTTTTGACAATGGTGTTGTCAACAGCTTGTCATTGGAAATGACCATTTTGTCTGTATTCACTTTATTTTTTTACTAAAATCATCATATGACCAACAATTAAGCATCTAATTACATTATTGATTACTATAATAATGTTAGTTTAATTGAAAATGCATTTAAATTAATAAAACTACTATTATTTTACGTTGTCATGGTAATTGCATTTACAAAAAAGATAAAATCATGCCAATAATAGCTTGGCTATTGGTAGCAGCATTGGCTGACAGCTAATCAAAGGCATTTTGAAGGTGCCTTTGGGACATTAGCCAATTACTAATGCAATGGCTGCTGGAGACAACATTGCTGGAGCAGCTCACGTCATGGTGGGTTGAGCAGGGGGGTTGGTCTTTTTGTTGATTTGTAGTTCAGGGGGGGCCTAGTTTTAGCTTTTATACCTAAAACTACAAACATGAAAAAATGAAAGGTGTTGGTTACACATATTAGTATGCGGTGAAAAGTGTAACAAAAAATAATTTTTACAAAAATGAAAGATCATCCCTAAACTAATAAATATCAACATGGGACTCAAACCCAGGAGGTTGTTATCTCTATTTTTTGCCTTTTCCAATTAAGTCAAAGCAGGTTCTTGTTTCTACAGGAATTTCAATACATTACAACTCAAGTCAAGAGTATATTTGGAATTTTTTAGATGCTACCCTTAGATGTATAGCTTTGGCCATAGCAAAATAGTTGGAAACTATTGAGGAATCAATTTCTATGCATAATCTGGTGTGTTTGTATGCAAAGATTTCACAGGAATTGTAAATAATTAATTTCTGTAGATTCCCATTGCTAAAAATTAGATTCTCTCCAATTAGGAAAGAGTGGACAAAAAACACATCTTATATTTAATTAATCACCAATATTCACAAGAGAACTAATACAATTGCATTGGATTTTCTTGTCCATAGCTAAAATCTTCATTCCTCCATAGCTATGTAGGCCCTATACCAATTTCCCTGTAGAAAATCAGCTATGGACCATAGCTGGGTCAAGCTAAGGGTGACCACTAGATTTTAGGCAAGCAATTTTGAAATGTAGTAAATGTCATGGATATCTAAAATGTTGTTAATGTTGTATATGTTGATGTTAATTACTGCCATAATAGATTATGTTGTAAATGTTGTAAAAAAATTTATCTACTATGTCATAGAAGAAGTCGTAAATATCATAAGAAGAAAAAAAGTAATCAGGGGTATGACACCAATAAGATACGTGACATATATGTAGAAATTTTGTATTGGGGTATGCAAACACCGTAGGCCGCCAAAAATTACTGTCTTAATGACGTTTTGATGATGTCATAAAGAAAATTTGTCTTTTTTCAATGAAATCAGTGTGTTTCATTTAGTTTTAGAATTTTTGTACCTGTCAAATACTACCATACTCCAATTTACAACTGTTTTCAGAATTTTTTTTGACTTTCAATAACACCAAAGGCCTCCTAGATGATGTCTGATCATGTTTTATTGTTGTACTCCTGAAAGCAATTAAAAAAATCTGCTGAAAAATTGAAAAATTTGCAATTCTTTACTTTTTATACCTTCAATATGAAAAAGTTTTTTATATGACTTTATCTTAGAACTAAAACCACCTATATTACCCCTCCCAAATCACTGCTGCATTTGGGAATGAATTTTGAATCAAAATTTGAAATCTGAGTGAAAAAAAATGTGCAGCTCTTTATCTGAACATCTCTTACATCATCCCTCCCCAATGACAAGTTCCCAATTTTCTGCCAAAATGGCACCATCTGCGCTAGCAGCACCGTGCTACATGGATGGAATGAACCAATGCACACGCAAGCAGCCAGTCCAAGTTGGGATCTAATCCCTAGCCACTTCCCCTGTTTGAGAAACTATTGCAGATCCCGAGCAAGTGCGCAAACGTCGTTGCGGGTTCACCTGCAACCAGTGCCGCACCTCATCCTAACAACAAGGACGACAATGTCAAGTTAATGTCTTTAACCTTAGTGTTTTGTTGCATGTATCAATTATTGTGAATTGTACAAATTATGAATTACTCACACTACAATCAACTGAGAGTGATTGTGAATGATTAATTCTGATGTCATCACAATCGTGGTTTACTGCATAATACCAGAACATGAAAAATGAACATTATCTAGTTAGATAGCCATGATAGTATTATTTCTACACTTAGAACAACATCATTCTAATTATCAATAGTTGCACTTAGTTTCACCGCTGCATAAATCACATCACGCAACAATTAACATAGACAGCCATTGTTTTCAGCCTTTATTCAGCATCATAGAAGACGACCCTGGGCGCCGGTGGCAGGTGAACCCGCAACAAAGTATGCGCACTTGCTTGGGATCTGCAATAGTTTCTCAAACAGGGGAAGTGGCTAGGAATTAGATCCCAACTTGGCCTGGCTGCTTGCGTGTGCGTCATTTCGTTCCATCCATGCAGCACAGTGCTGCTAGCACAGATGGTGCCATTTTGGTGGAAATTTGTAAGTTGGTATCATTATGAGGCTGTGGGATCGAATGTTGTTCTGAACGCTGCGTGAATTTTTTATTCCGATTTCAATTTTCAAATCAAAACTTTAGTCCCGAGTGCAGCGGTGATTTGGGAGGGGTAATACAATACTTACCATACAATACTAAAAATCTATGCAGTACCTTATGTAGATAATATATTATATATACTGTTGTGCGTGAGTGCAACGCATATATTGTACTTATTTTTATATTGTACTCGTACGTAAGTACTTACTTATTTCTACGATACGAGTATGCTATGCATTAAGGTTGGTAGGTAGGTAGCGCGGCGCGCTAGCTCGCTACCATAGTATTCATACAATTAATATACGAGTAATATTATTACTTACGAGTACTTTAACTAAGATCCTACCTGTAATAAGATCCACTATTTCCGGAGTATATAAAATTAAAGATTAACAAATTTAAAAAATATAAATGGTCTTTTCTGTAATAAATCACCAGAAATCACAATAAAAAATAGTGGGAATACTAGTAATTGTTTCCTCAATACACCATGCAGGCACCACTACTTCGAATTGCAGGATGGGTAAAGAGGGTTCACATGACCTAGAAAAGTGATATAATGTGACCAAGAATACAAAGTACAGCATCATCTTACCAAGATCAGATGCACCCCACGGGAAGTGAGCATGAAATGCTACAGAGTACATTTATTGCTGGCCTAGTGTTCACAAACATGAGCATCAAAGGGGTGGTACTAGTACGTGCTAGTACCTTCACAAAATTGGATGTTGTCAAAAATCTCATCAGTAATTAAGTCTAACTCATCAGCTTAAAAAGATATTTTCTGAAAGATCAACAATTAGACATTTTTGTGGAAAAAGTTCATTATGGAAAATAGATTCCCCGCCTAAAAGTGCATACTGTAGTGAAATGCAATGAATTTTGCTACCATTCTGGCTATGTTTTTTCAAACTCATAAGCCCCCCCCCAAACAAGTCAAAAAGAAATGATCTTTGTATAGGAGACATCTTTTCATTTACTGGCTTTTGAATTATTCTATCATAGTGCCTTTGTTTGTTGTAATTAGAGGGGTGGAAATCTTGTACCTGCCAAAATTGCACCTAATTGATACAATATACTCAAATTGCCACAGATCAAAAACTTGTTCACAATGACTCTTCCTATGAAATTATTTCTGCACATTTTTGTTCAATAAATTTTTTTAGAATGCAATAGCTATCATATTTGGCTAATTAGAATTTTCTAGTCCATGATAGTTGACTAGTTTTAGCTGACTGTATATTTAAGATTTAAATTAAATTAGATCATTTTAGACCACAACCACAAGGGATTTTTGCATGCCCATATTGGCAATTTTTGTGATTTCTTTTTTGATTCAAAGTGTTTTTGCTTATTGGTATGAATGAAAGCATTATAATAAAAAGGTCCTCTTTTGAATGTGCTTTCTTTTTGTACCCTACTGGAACTGGTGCATAATGAAATTCTAAATTTTATTGGGGGTGGGGGGTTCCATTAGTATTTGGAGTAGTTTTTTATTGTCCCTTGATATGTTCCATATAATAGGTGTTTGATGTTTTTTGTATTCAA